>VWYO01018541.1:63587-108399 GCA_013400275.1 Rhadina sibilatrix
AAAAACCTAACTTTTTTTTTTTTTTTTTTTTCCTAAAGTACCTAAAGGTCACATTTGCTCATTTCCATCAGCCTTCCAAACTCCATGTCCTGAGAATTTTCAGCTACTCTCTAGGAAGAAAACTTATATTCCTCAAGGTCAGGACATAAGGACCTTATTTTTTTTAAGGATTACACCTATGTAGGAATGAGGAGCAAATTTTTAGTATCTAGAGAAAGATGAGACAGACATCCACAATTAGGTCACGTTTCTCATTTTTTACTCTTGTAGGGTTACAGGAACTCCCACAGTTGCTGGAAGTTTCCAGCTTCCATATCTGATCACTGTCCCTATGTCTTGGCACATTCTTAGTGAACTGAGACTTTTGCAGGATCTGTGTGATGCTGGAACAAGGAATGGTATTTACAGAGCTTTGGGGAGCAGAACAGTTTTGAGAATGCTTAGAAACGGCAGCAAAATACTGAGCTATTCTCCTGAGGAAAAAAATCACATTTCTAAACTGCTAGTGAGTTCCATCAGATGATAGCAGGTTCTAAGAAGACTTCAAAAGGCATATTTCAGATAAAGGCATTCTAAATTTCTATCCTAACTACACAGCTATGCTGCCACAATTCAAACATAGAAAGGTAAAATTTTCTAGAACTAGAAGAAGCAACTGAATTACTTAACATGAAAGTTTAATAAATTTGTCAGGCACAGATCCCAGAAGAAAAATTTTAGTTTGAATATTTAGACACGGATATAAAATCTTCAAAACAAGAAGTCAGGTGTATGGAAAATAAATCCAATTATTAAAAGTCACAAAAAATATTTTAGGAATAGAAAATTGTAAATTACAAAACCATTTCAGCTGCATCTAAAATATCTGCAGTCAGAAGTAGGGGGTTTGTGTTTCTCGCTGAAATGACAAAAATCACCATACAAAGCACATGCAGCAAAGTCAACTATAAGATGCCCTTTTGAATTTCAAGTACAATTTGAATTGTAGCCCATCTTCATATCTAACTATAAAGGCATCACTATTTTTAATATAGTTCTAGAAGCAGCTGAGTCTTACAGCTCAGGCTATCTGTATTTAATGGATAAGCCTGAGGTTTATAAAGAATTCCAGATGAGATTCTGTTGTCCTAACTATCCTCTCTTTTTCTGCATAAAGAATAGAAAAAAATTCTTAGGCTGACTATTGCACTAGTTTTTGGAAACTTCTATCACAAGTTTAGTAGATATCCACCCCACTTGATTAAAAAGGCACAAAGGCACGCATCTCCACTGAAGACTGAATCCATCTTCAATTTGACATTGCAGGATTTCTCAAATGGCTGTCACATTCATTGCTTCATGCATCCCAGAAAACTGACACTATTTAACATTATATGGTTAATTTTAAAAATGTTATAACATCCTTTGAAGCAATAGAGAATGAAAAATCCAGTCTGACATCTGTGATACATGCCCCTGATAATTTCTGAAATGTTCAGGTTTTTTTCTGTTATCTACTACAGAGTCATAGAACGGTTTGCGTGCCAGATTCATAATATTTGTAGATCCATTTGTGTAACTTATTTTTGCATTTATTTTGCAATATATCATTTTTGATAAAACAGTGTTAGGAATCTGGAGCAAGTATTTACACTGAGGTTGTCAGAAACTCAGTTTATTTAAAAATATAAGGGATCCAAGACATCAGATTAATGTTTCCTATAAATTTGTACTATATTTTAAAATTATCTGTTTGCTTACTTTGTCTTATTCAAATACTGATTTATTTGAATTTCAGATTAGTGGACATACTAAAGCTAGTTATTCAGCTGGCAGATTGACATATGAAAATCTACTTTACATATGAATAAATGTAATTACCAATTTTCATCCAAATCTAAATTTATTATCTCAGTTCTAACCAGCTTTTATACATATGCAATACTTTTTAATTTCTGATATCGTTATAATTTAATTTCTCCTCTTTCCCATCCAAAAATAGTCTATAGCCATTTTAAGAGTTGGAAGAAATGTAGGTATTTTAGAGTTGCAATACATACACACCAGTACAGGTTGGGAGGTTGTCCAACTGGGAAACAGCTCTCTGGAGATGAACCTGGGAGTCCTGGTGGACTGACCACGAGCCCAGCAGTGTGCCTGTGTGGCGAAGAAGGCCAGTGGCGACCTGGAGTGCATTAGGAAGACCATTTCCACAAGGTCAGCAGAGGTGATCCTGCGCCTCTACTCAGCCCTAGTGAGGCACATCTGGAGTGCTGTGTCCAGTTCTGGGCTCCTCAGTACAAGTGAAACCTGGAGATCCTAGAGCAGGTCCATGGCAGGTTTATGCAGTTAAGGAACTGAAGCATTTCTCCTACAAGGACAGGCTAAGGGAACTGGGCCTCTCCAGCCTAGAGGAGAAGATTGAGACAGGACAACATCAATGTCTAAGTTTCTGAAGGGAAAGTGTCAAGAGAATGGAATCAGGTGCCTCTTGGTGGTGCCAAGCAATAGAACAAGAGGCAATGAGCAGAAACTGATGCACAGAAAGTTCCACCTGAACGTGAGGAAGAATTTTTCTACTGTGCAGTGACCATGCACTGGAGAAGATTATCCAGCGAAGGTGTGGAGTCTCTCTCACCGGAGAGACAATCTGGNAAAGGTGTGGAGAGAGGTGTGTCTCTCACCGGAGAGACAATCTGGGTGCAACCCTGTGCCATGTGCTCTGGGATTCCCCTACTTGAGAAGGGAGGTTGGACCAGATGATCCACTGTGNCGGAGAGACAATCTGGGTGCAAACCCTGTGCCATGTGCTCTGGGATTCCCCTACTTGAGAAGGGAGGTTGGACCAGATGTGCATACTTCCCACCTTACCCATTCTGTAATTCTGTGATTCTGTGGTATGACCACATTACAACCGTCCCACAAAATAAAAACCATACATTATCAGTTTGTGCCATAATGCTAGTTTAGAGCTCACTATCACTGGGATATTCAACAGCTCAAAGCAAATAGAATGCTGTTGAACATAATTTTGAGATTTTTTTTCCTTGTGAGGTAGATATAGTCAGGTGGTTTCTGCCTTCAGGCCTTCATACTGTTCAATTGATACAATATGTCCATGATGTAAACTAATCAAGCTTTTAGAAAAGTCAGACAAGTTTATTGGCAACTGTGTGCCATAGTGGTAAAAGTATCAATACTTTGTCCTTGTCTTTCATCGTCCTAAACCAAGAAAAAATTGGCTGCAGTGGTGAAAAAGACCAATTGCAATTGTGATAAAAATGGATGATTATTTTTTATAAAATATATATACATTTAATTTATAATTTAGGGTGTTTTTTGGGGGTTTGGTGCTTTTTTTTCAAGATGTGAAATAAGCCCTCCCAGAAACTGGTTATCTAGGTTGTTTTTACCTTTTTGTTTTAAATAAAATGCAAGTCTTCGATAACTTTATTGAGAAACCAGGGAAGGAGTAGTATATCTATTTTCATTTGATTTCAAGACCCTAAATAATACAAAAGTGATAAATGGGACAATATGCATTCATTGTGGGCAGCAGGCTGACTTACAGAATACATTATTATACCTTAGAGAAATGGTTTCTGTGTGCTAATGATATTTCAATTTCTTTGATGTAAGATAGACTCAGTATAAGCTGCATTCCAGAACTTGTACCTCTCTTGAGACCCATTTTAAATTATGAACTGCTTTGCCATCAATATCTGAAAAATGAGGACAAGATTCAAGCTCTTATGGCACATTAGTTTTGGACTTCTCCTACTCTGGAGCTGTCCTCGTCGCAAATACCTGCACGTAACTTCCAATAATATGTAGTGTTCATTGCTCATATCTCTGCTTGAAGCTATGGCATAATTACATATTTTCTGCCTGACAGTTATAAGGTCTTTTTGTTATTGTTAATAAATATTTTACTATTGATGCATTCTTAGGAAAGCAACAGGCAAGACCTTATTCACTCCAGCCACTGCTATGCAAAGAAATTACACTATTTGAGTCCTATGCTAAGCTGACTCCTTATATCTGCTTGTATTAGCACCAGTCCTGTGAATGCTGATGTGGGGCACCCAGTCCAGCCTTTAGTCCAAACCCCAGTCCAAACATCTGCTGCCCAAATGGAGCTCATGTGTGCTTACACTGTAGGATGGCTACAGGACAGTTAAATTCTGTCTGTTTCTTGTCTCTTCAACTGAGTCTGTCTCCCTGGCTATAGAATTCCTGCTTCCAGCCAATTTAAGCCCTTCTGTGGGTGGGCCTTCTAGCCCTCCATTCCAGATTATTTTTGTGTCACAAATTACCACTGCTGAGAAGTTGCAAATTTTCCCATCAAGTACTAAACAACCAGTCTAGCTCAAATAAATCATAAATCAATCAATCTGTTGTCACACGGTGTCATATTGCCAATTTTGTCTATGCCTAGAGACAAAACTGTCAATCCATTTAAAGAATAAACCTTGCCAAATTTAAAACATTAAAGTGCTGTTTGCAACATCTAAATTCCAAGAAGATAGTTCTGTTATACCACACAGTCTTATATGATGACAGCAAATTTTGTAAGCAAATTTACAGCACCTATGCAGTGCATTTGCCATATGCCCTTTGCATAAGTAAAGGGTTGAGGAGAGGTTTTCTGATTCCACAATTTAGGTATTGACCAGAAAGGGAGAAATAACTAATTGTCTAACATTAGGACGCCATTGCAAAAGAAGGAAGAAATCCTGAGAGTTCTGGAATTCCTGCTCTGACACAGTTGCTGGTATGTTTCAATCCTTTTAAGACAAAGTCTAGATTTCACTTCTGTGGTTAATTAATAACACTATGACAAAAAAGAAGCAAATAAATTATGAGATTCTAGTACATCAGCAAAATAGTTTGAATTTTTTTGCTTGAAAGGTAGTGCAAGCTACCCTGAGGTTCATCCCTGACCAAGAGGTATCTTTAGACTTGACATTAATTTTATGTCCCCTTGGCTTTTTACGCTTATTCCCTATTCTTCTGCTTATTCTCTATTCAGAGTGATGCACACTATGTCATTTATAACTCTGATATACTCCTCTCTGAGATCATTGAGATCCCCTGTGATATTGTTCCTGCCCTCTAGGCCTTCATCTCGTTCCCTGACAGCTCACCGAAACTGCAGGTCTTCATAATTAAAAAGGATTCTTCATGAAAGTAGTGGAGGAACTGTCACATTAAGCACAACATCATCATCCTACTGACATTACCTAATAATAGAATACATAAGTGGTAAGTACATAGAATCCCAATAATATTTTAAAATATATTTCTGGTAAAAGAAGGCTGCTTCTGAAAAATTGCCAATTTTTGTTCTGGTGACAAGCATATCTTTCTGAATTTTCAGGAACTTTCTCTTCCATTCTTCTGAGAACAAGTCTAAAATACAAAACAACCAACCAAAAATACAAAACACACAAAAATATACTACAGGAACATTTTGTCAGCTTATTTTAGTGAGTAGAATTCTAAAAGTTAGTGCAAAATATAAAGTCTCAGACCTGAGTTTTTCTTCTTCTGGTATCTAGCTGTGTTTCAGTATCTCAATAACCTGTCAAGAATTCTAAACAGATTGGAAGTTACAATTTAAAGGTGCTGAATTCATCAAACCTTTTTTTTTTTTTTTTTTTTTTTTTTTTTTTTTTTTTTTTTTTTGAAATTATAAATAGTCAATGAAATACATATACAATTCTGGTGACAGTGAAAAGACTCCTTGAGTTATCTTTCCAGTCCAGATCTCAAGGAAGCTTTTTATATATCAGAGGTAATTGCTGCATAACACATAGAACTTATTGCCAAGAGAACCAGGTGTTGTAGCTGTAGGGGGAAATAAAAACCCAAAACAGTGTCTCTGATGAAGCTTGCTGGATCATAGTCTAATGATAGTAAATGAAGACCTAACTGACATTTTATACTCCTCCAAGTGTCTGGAGTGTCAGATGTTCAGTGTATAAGTTTATCACTATTCACAGATCAGAAAATCCAAAAGATGATAGCACAATTCAGTTCATGTCTGAACTGCTACAAAAGCACACATGAAAAAATTTTCTTTCTTTCTCACTTAAGGAGGAGCTGATTCTTGAAGGGTGTTGTGTGGCACGTCAAACAAGAATTATGTAAAGTATGATTTAAAAAAAAAACATAATTATGCTTGTGTACAAATATAGCACATTACTACATGTAGCTATCTAACCCCTGCTTGCAGATTCAATGACTGACAAATTGGGGTATTTGAACACTTCCCCTATACATTTCATAATGTGATTTTAATAAGAAAGAACCCAGGGTACTTACTCTTCTCCTCTTATCTTCATATTTTATTCTAGTATCTGGTGTGAAAGATGGAAGGAAGACTTGTAAACTGTAGGAAGTGGCAATACTTTCCTAGCTGTCTTCTGTTTTAATCTTCTAATAAAATTGGACTTCAATAATTTCTTTAGGTATTGATTTATCGAAACTTCTTCAATGTGTTTTAATTCCTCATTCCTCCATGCTTCAGTATTGTTTTGGAATACAAATATAGTTAAAACTGTATTAGTGTTCATGGTTATCATATTTTTCACGAGAATTTGATCATTAAATTATTAAATGTTATTGGAAATTCACGCCTGCTAGCATAAGACCTGCAGTATCTTGAAACATTACACCCTAGATGTGTAGGGTGTCACACTAATGTAACAAATTCAGTTGTTATAACTATCATTCTCATAAGACTACATTTTCTGTCATGTAGAAAAGCCAGGGGTAGACAGAAGAAGCATACAAAGAGTTGTGTTTTCCTTTGACAGAGTTTTAAGATGTATCCAGCATCTTTTCCTGCATGCAAGAAAGTGTAGAGGATGTTTCTTGCTTCCTTTCTCTGTCTTTGGTGAAGGAAATCTAATGCAGTAAGCCATTTAGGTAATGCACATAAGGCATTCACAAGGGCATATCTCTCTTCTGGAGGAAGACTGTGCATGGTCATATGATTTTTGTAGAAGGACACCCTGTGGCCGACGCATCACCACAAAGAGTGCATGCCAGGTAATAACAGGGCCTGTCAGAAAGCAAAACTCCATGAATAAACACGATCTCAGCAGTAGCTCAGTAGATGTAGCATACAATCCCACACTCCAATTACTGAAGCAGAATAAAAAACCCCTGCAAATGTAGGCATCTGCAGGGCACAAGAAATGGGAGCTGAGCAGAACTCATGCACAGAAATGAAGATTGTTCAAGTCCACAAAGGATTGCAACCCAGAGTGTACCAGAAATCACACTAAAGCTTAGTGTTTTTTTCCCTGCAGAATTTTGACAATTCAGGCTTCCCTGAAGCTTAAAATTGCACACTTACGGTCTCAAAATACATGCGATTTACTGTGTTGTCATATTTAAATCTGTTCATTCGGATAGTAATTTAGATACTGGAAATGTTTTATTTCAGGGTCTGGATGACCAGTAATGAGGTCTTAGGTAATCTAAAATGATGCAGACATGTCGTGCACATCAACAGCTTTCTACAGAAATGTAAAGACCCAAAAACCAAACCAAAAACCCAACTTCACAGAAAGTCTGAGAACGTGCAGAGCTCACTGTGAGCTTGGCTCCTGTCTCTGCCACTGCAGTGACTGGTGTTATTGCCTTGCATTGTAGAGCACTCCTCTGTCTTTCACGATATGTGGGGTTTGGACTGAGTTTGTGATCATCCCATGTGAGTATCACATCCTTTGCACTGTGTGCAACCCACAGGTATTACAGGAGGTAGAGCCAGACTTCTGAGTGCATGTCAACAGCTTCAGATTCTCCTGGCATCTCCTGGCTGCCAGCCTCACCTCCACCGTGTTCCAACTCTGCCCATGTACTGAGAACATAAACACAACAGATGACTTAGCTTGCACTAAGCTGAGTAATTGAAACATAGCTTGAGATGAGAAAAACTTTTATCCCAAGATTTAAAGGAAGCTAACAAACAGGAAAGTCACATAAACTCTGTTCTTAAAAGAATCTCACTGAAGTAATGAAAGAAATGCCTACCTCAGCAAGCTGTAATTCCATGAGTAGGCTTTTCCAGGCTACCCATAGGATATGGACTACTGAGAAATCTAATGTAAGGGCAAATGTAAGACTAGAAATGATCAAGCTGCTACAATTTTAATGATAGTAATAATCAATTCCTATGTTTATGTATAAGGTACTTTTTTTTTTTTTTTTTTTTTTTTTTTTTTTTTTTTTTTTTTTACATGACAAGATTTTTAGCATAAGAAAACTGGATCCTGGCCAAGGTGTGCCTGGAAAATTGGAAACTGCTTTGAATGGCCAAGGATGATGATGGTCCTCTACTCTTAAGCTGTTACTACACAGCTTTTGGGTTCCTATCTGTCATATCTTTGAAAGAAAAGTCAACACCTTATTCCTGAATACCCATTACCTTGAGATAGCATCCTCCCAAAGGGATATGAAAGACCAAGTTTCAAAATGTTTTTACAAAAAATATGAACAATTCCTTTATTTTTAAAATTCCTTTAGTCCTTTGATTACAGAGCAGAATATGTCTGCCAGAGGCATATACCAAGATATCTCAGAACAGACAGCCTGATAATCATCCTGGAAATCTGTGTTAGGCTTCAGCTCACAGGGAAATGTAGATTTTTAGTATCTCCTCAAACAGCCAAGCACATGCTATATAGTTGCAGATGGAAGGATCTTTTCTGAGGCTAAAATCTGGGGAGCACTTGAGATTTTCTCTCCAGAGAGGTCTTGTTACCTTAAATAATTTGGTTCACATTCACCAAATAGGCAAGTACCTATCAAGTTAGTGATAAGTAACATGTATCTTGAAAGATGTCACAGGTGCCAAAGTAGTAGATTTAGACACCTAATGAAGCAGAAAGACTAATTATTTTGCATAATCTGGATGAAGGGACAAGGTTAATGCTGCTGTATTTCAACTGTCTGTCAAATATCAGCCATTTGACTACAGTACAGCACTCAATAACACAAATCACTTAGCACTAAGTCACTTTCTTTACATTTGCAAGCCTGGGGTGACAGGATTAAGTAAATATGATATATTTTCTATGACTTTTTCCAATAAAAATGATTACATTATTGTAATTTTTATTCATGCTCTGGGGTTATTTTACTTGCTTGCCAGGACTAGAAACATATCCCTTTTTTTCTTCTCTGTGTTGCAGTAAACAGCCCCAACTCAGACAGCAGCTCAGTCAGACTATATTGACTCTATTGGGCCACTATTGATACCAGTTAAATGTGTTTTTTTTTCCCAAAGAATTTCTTGCTTAAGTAATTTTTCCTTATTTTTGCAAACAGAAGATAGGAGAAACTAGGATTCAAAGCATCCTATCAAGGATTTTTGGTTATAATTTAAATGTTTTCCTTGTGATTTATACCTGGGTGATAAACGTGTGCTTTAAATAAACAAAATTCAATTTATATCTGAACAATGTGACTCATTTATCTTTTCTTTGAAAATCCTTGATTTTTATCAAATCAAACCACCCATGCTTAAGAAAAATTCATTATTGAATTTCATTTTAATAAATATTATCCTTCAAGAAATAAGCTACAAAAGGCTTTCTGATTGTGCTTTTGCCTTCCAGTTCTGTCCCACATCCCATCGGGGGGAACAAGCAAGTGTCTGCATGATGCTGAGTTACCAGCTTAGGTTAAATCGTGCCAGTTTTTGGGTTGGGATTTAAATTTTCCTAACTCTAAGATTTCACTGATTTATATTGCAATGAACTTCAGAACAAATGTAATTTGTTAGGCAATAAGTTTTAAAAAGAGATCCATAGTTTTAATTTTGATGGGGTTTTTTTGCAGAAAGTCAAGTTTTACTTAAAGACACATAAACAGTTTTTTTTAAAATCATCCATGGGTATAAATACATCATGGAAAATGTCCTGGCACCTGTTGCAATATGCTACTACATTGAATGGATAATCTGAGCTGATTTTGTTCTGTAAGAACCTAGTCACGTAGGTTTTTGTTTCCACTGGCTCAGTTTGAAAATATATCTGGATTGTTTCCTTACAGGAAATTACAGAATAAAAGGCCAAGAAGTTCCTGAAAACAGACCTCAAAGTGATCTTTCAGTTCTCTATCCCATAAACATAGTCAGTATTTACAAATATGCTTCATGCATTCCCATGTCTTTGGGAACATGAAGTACAGATGTGGAGGTGGACAAACCCCAACCTAGTGTAGCCAAAGCACAGAAACTCACAGAAGGCAATTTCTACCAATAGCTCAAGTCCCCAGACTGATAAAGATTTCCCTTTGCTGTTGCATTACATTCTTCACCAGAGAACAGCCAGCAGTCCTGCTTCTGCTTACTGTCATTCCCGACACATCATTTCCTCTTCCTTATGACAGAAAGGTGGCCACATACCTCCACCTACACCACTGTTTCGTTCAGATTTCACTTATTTGTACAGTGCCCAGGGCAATGAAGCCTTATTCTCAGTCACATGCAAATAAATAAATAAATAAAGTCATATTCTCTCATATTTTATCACTGTGTCAAGTACTCCTAGAAACTGAATAGAATTTTGAAATCATTATTTCCTGTTTGTGTTATGGCAGCAGCAAAGAGCATCCCTCATGCAATACGAAGTGTTGAGCATTCTGAAAATACCATGCAGTGCTGGACATGATAAAGTTTTTGGAGGATTCAGAATAAGTGAAAGAAAAATACATAAAGCAAAAGGATAAGGAGGTTATGCAGTGATAAAATATTGTTATTGGTGACAAATTATGATTTTCTAGGTATAGCAGCCATTATTAGAAGGTGTTTATGGGCATTTTAAGCTCTTGTGCCTTGTATTTGCAGAAAACAATTTGGAATGTTGTATTTTTATTACGATAATCAAATTTCCCACTGAGTTCATTAGTTAAAAATTCAGATCATCACAGAAACACACAGACAGGCATTTCAGAGTCTGTTTTACAACATTTTTGTGAAATAATAATGTATGGTTTTTTTCAGAAATAAGCAATCCAAATTTTTGAAATTTTCCCACCTTCCTTTCAAGGAAAAATGGAAAAATAAGGAAACATTTGATCTATATTTTTCTCATTTTAATTTGTTTTCTCCAGAGTTTAACAAATAAAGTTGAAAAGATAAGGCTGAATTGGATTTTACTCATCAGATATTCTGTCAGGTTCATTTGCATATTTGTTTTTCCTTAAAAAACAATACATTAAATTAATACTTAGTTTAAATTTCTAATTATTCCCTATGGAACTGAAAGAGATGGTTGTGCCTGTTGCAGATGAGCCTCCATATGAATTGATAATGTACTATTCATGCAACAATTTGTTTACCTGCAGCTATTTAACATACCCCCATCTCTCAATTTTTTAAACAAATTAATTTGTCTGACTTTATTTTTCTCTGATTATGCATTTTCACTTCATGCAAACAAGGAAATTTATAATTATTAATTTTAATTAGTGGGATTTATATTTCGTTTAGGATAATGTAAGTATTTACTTGATTTTTTTAAGAAGTCTCTAGAGAGAATTTTAAAGCAGATTTTACTGCCAAATCAGTGGATTCCTGCTGCAAACTAGTTAGAAGACATTGTATTATACTTCTGGAAACACTGCAGGAACAATTAGTCAATATTCTTAAAATATTTACAAGATAAACTATTTACGGACTTCCATTTTTCTGAGCAGTTCAGGCTAGAAATTTCTTGTGTGTTTTTTATTAACACACTAAAACAATCAAATGTTCTAATGGAACTGATCCACACACAGTATTTTATTATTTTTTTTTTAAGTAGAATCCTTATCAGTTAGAAAGTTCTCAATTTTATCAGGCACTAAGCACAGATGACAAATTCCTTTCCAAGTTACGCACTTCAAAAAGCAGTGTTGTAAGTGGAGTGCTGCCCTTGTCAAACTTGAAAAGCACAAGTTCACTGAAACTGTTTTAACTTTATTAAATTGTTCCAGGTGGTTAAACAAAGATTATCCTGTTTTATTCTCGAAATCTCCTGGTACCTGTGGTAACAACTATGCTATAAAGACATTTAATTTATCAGAAAATGTTTTAACACAAGCATTGCCAACATTTGTGACTGTTGTAAAAAATATAATTCATTATTTTCATATTATGGTATAAGTGGGAAGAAGTTTTCCAATATGCAGACAAACAAAATTCTTGCTGATAAAAAGCTGATACCTTGCAAGAATGGATTAACATTGTGGAACAATGAAAGAATTCAGTCTTTCATATAGAAACGGGAATAATGGGTGGAATAAATAGTCTTGGAAATGCTTTATCCTAATTCTCTAAATCAGAATTATTGATTTTATATTTTTTTTCTCCCATCTATTTTAAGTTAGCTGTGTGAAGGACAAGCCAAACAGCAAAACTCTTAACAAGTAAATGACAATATAATTTTTCTTGAATCATTCATTGGCTTCTGCATTTTGGTTTTCCATAAACTTTAACATAAAATCCTATGTTTACAAATTATTTTGAGATCCCTATAAGAAAGTACTCTGTCAGGACATTATTTACAGCACCAGAGCCATTCGATGGTTTATTGTCAACACACTGAACTCTACCAAATGATTATAGAATATATCACAGCACCAGTTTTTAAGTAAAAATCCTCACTGGAGTCAATTTCTGATATAAAAATGATTACATTATTTGGATTTTGTCACTAAGGCAAATGAATTTTTTTCTAGGACTTAGAGAACAGATCCAGATCTGGACGTAATTGTTAAATGGAGACTAGAGTGAGTATAAAGGTTAGCAGGGCTACTGGAAACCTTCAAATGGTGCAGTTCCAATTCAACAAACTTGTTCTAATCTGCTACAGCTGATTGTTATTTGGATAGGACAAGTGACAAAGTGCAAGTTGTACTACGCAGCTTCATAGTGATAAAACAGGGATTTTTTTTTTTTTTTTTTTTTTTTTACTGTGAGAACAATTAATCAGTGGAAGAACTTCCTCTGGGATGTGGTGAAGTCCCCATGCATTGAACCACTGTTCATGAGCTGACTGAATAGGGTGTCAGATACTCTCATCTAGACTCCCTTTCCTTTGACATGTTGGACCACTTGATCATTCAAGGACTATTTTATGTTCTGTGATCTAATACAAAACTAATTGTGCTTCATACCTACTGCATGTAATTCTGGAAGGTAGAATTTTTATTGCACTTATTATTAACATGGTAAAACATAGATCTACTTTGAGTAATCTCTCAGATGGAAAAAATTATTGCTTATACATTTTCAAAATGGGAAGAAAATATTTTATGACAGTTACTTTAATAAATTTAGATTTGGCCTTCTATGTTTGTGGGTTTGGTTCTATCCTGTAGTCATTTTTCAAGATCAGAAAATCCCTAAAACCACTGGATGTGTCTCTAAATAATGGGCAGTCCCAGTGCAGTTCAGTCTGCCATGTCTCATTTTCATTTTCAGATGACAAACACTACCCCGCTGCCATCTGAGAAACACATTTTCTCCACAGCAGCATCTGGTTCTTTGGCAGACTCTTCAGGCAGTTGCATTGACATCTTCTGCACTGCCTGTACATCTCTCATATCATTCTTTTGATCATTTGTCTGGGTTACTGTGCCCTTGTGTTAAAACCTTCATTTGTTCAATATATTAATTTATTAATTAGCTAATTACTGTACACAGGATGACATCTTTATAATCACTCAGGGTAAAAATCAGTGATTACACATTTCTGCGGGGTGTCCAGTTTGATTCTTGTGTGAATCAGCATAAAAACAAAAGTCTCAATAAATTCTTTAAGAGGGGTGAATTTTAAGAGAAGTTAAAACGCCACTTTTTCTAGCTTATGTACATTTTTTAATAACAGTCTTAATAACTCCATTACTAACAAACAAAATGCTTTTTCATCTTTAAAAATATCTCAAATGGAAGTACATATCATAGGAAAACTATCTCCTTAAATACTTTAAGGATAAGATTACAAGAAAATATAGCTATCACTATGGGTGTTTGTGATTACAGCACTGAATGCCTGTAGTATTGACAGCAACTGAGAAATGGAAACAAATTTTAAAAAAAACAAACAAACAAAAAAAAAAAAACAAAAACACAAAAACACACAAAAACACCCCAAAACCCAACAACCAAAAAATACCCACAAACCACAGAAAGGCTAGAAGGAATCAGAAAAAACAATACTACCATAAAGAAAACTTATGGATTTAAATCAAATACCCACCACGCTTTGTGACCTGTCTCTACAAGTAACAAAAAAGTAGATGCCTGGAGTATAAGACTGATGCAAGCACTCCATGTATCTCACCCAGGCATATCCTAAGTTGCTCAGGAATTTCTGAAATTTAACAATATTTCTAAGTTGTCGGCAATTCTCAACAAACTTTTCTTTCACAGATAATTTTAACTCTCTTTTGTACTTGAACAACAATGATTTGCAAATACAACCCGATTCATTACATTTATAGCAGCTACAGCAAAGACTGTATAACACCTTTTCTGATGTGATTCTATAATTAAGGCATACAAAAAGGAAAAAAAGGCAATAAAATAATAGCTTCTCAAATATGTGGGCATTTAGGAAGTTTGAGATGAAATGAAAATAACATGAAATCTTACTGTAGCAATCTGTTCATACAGTAATCCACTGCAAAGATCATCATAATTTAATCCAAAACCCACTGTTACTACAAATATTTGCACACTTGAAATTGCTTCCTACATATATAAGAATGAGTTAAAGTTGACTAAAATCATGCTTTGGAATTCATGATTAATCACAGAACTATAAAATCATAGGCTATTCTTGATTACCCAACTATGGACTACCAAAATCCATCTTCTGGCCGTGCACAGCACCATCCCCAAGAGTCACACCATGTTCCCAAGAGCATTGTCCAAACACTTATTGAGCTCTGTCAGGCTTGATGCTGTGATCACTTTCCTGGGGAGCTGTTCCAGTGTCCAACCACCCTCTGGGTGAAGAACCTTTTTCTGATATCCAAACTAAACCTCTCCTGAAACAGTTTTTTGCTATTCCCTTGTGCCCTACCACAGGTCACCAGACAGGGGTCTGTGCTTGCCCCTCCATTTCCCCTACAAGGAAGCTGCAGACCTCAATGAGGACTCCCCTCAGTCTCCTCTTCTTCTGGCTGAAAAAACCGATTGACCTCAATCATTCTTTATGCAGCTTCCCCTCAAGGCCCTTCACCATCTTCAGAGGCTCTCACCTTGGGATGTTCTCTAGTAGCTTTATATCCATCTTATACTGTAGTGCCCAAAACTGCACACAGGACTCAAGGTGAGGCTACACCAATGCAGTGTGGAGGGGAAAATATGAAATATGGAAATATTTAAGTTTAAGAAATAATGGAAAGCGGCTGAAACTAGAAGCTTCACATCTTCCTTAGGTTTTTTGGTTTGTTGGTTTATTTGTTGTGGGGTTTTGTTTGTTTGTTTGTTTTTGTTTTTTGTAAAACACTTTAGTGTGTTTGATGTAATACTGTTGCATAATCTAGTCTTGAAGAGAAACAGGTCCCTCTTTACTTTTTATTTTGTAAATAACAAAAATAGCATTTTAAAATACTTTTGATTATTACTTTGTGCCTGGTCTGTATATATATATATATTTGAAATGCATAATTCTGCTTTGAGAAAAACCTCTCTTTTTCCTGTAAATACACATATTTTAGGGGCAGATATCAAGGATTTATGTCTTGATATTGTGTAATAAGTAGTATTGTATAACAGTGTAATAAATGAACTTTCAACAGTAGATATTGGTGCATATGTGCAAAAATAAATGGATCATTAAACATTTCTGAAATATGCTGATTATATTACTGTGAATTGAAGTAATTGGACAAGATAAATAAATGAATTTAGTAAAGTTTGTTCACAGTAAGATAATTTCTTTTGTTGTCTTGTACTGTTGTCACTGTCCAATTGTTTTTTTCCCACAAGCTTCTCTTATCCACCAACTGTTCTTTTGTCACTTCTACTGTCTTTCTCAAAATTTTCATTTTTACCATTTCTTCAAAATATATTCCAATCCCCAACTAAACCTGAAGTGCATCTTTTAAGCTGTAAGTTATGTCTACGTGTTAAAAACAGTAAACATTATTTGCTGCTAATTCTCTCAAATATATTTTTTCTACTATTTCTGAACATATTCATCTTCCTTTTCATAAATTTAGAAAGCAGTACATGAACTTGTAATTCCTAGGGATGCAAAATTCCCATAAAAGATAAATGTTATGAACAGATAACATTTTCAATTTTAGGTCCACAGTGTGTATATAAGAACAATTTAATGTAATTTACTATCACTTTTCCTCATTATTTTTGCAAGTTGCCTGTCACTGATTACCTACTAGAGATAATATTTCAAACTATTCCTTTATTTGCTCTCTGTTCCTTGTCCTGTGGCTAATATGGAGAACATTATATTTACACTGATCTTTGGATGGTTGTAGCAGTAGCATTGCACTTCTGAATTGATGTATTTTAGAAGCAATTACAGGAATGTTAGTAATAACAGCTTGTTCAGAAAATGGTACAACAGGTAGTTCTGCAGTGAATTTTAGGAAGAGAGCGGCAATTTTATAAAAGGAGGCTAATAATACCTAATGTTAAAAGAAAATAAACTGGAAGATTTCCACTCAGAAATAAACCTTTTAATCCTAGCTTTACCTGCTTTGTTCTGAACTACTTTAGTTCTTGAGCTGCAAAGACTCAAACACAAAATACTTTGTTCAAACTTTATTTTTATGATGTATTCTTCATTCCAACTACTATCGTTGGTATAATCTGTCCTTATACTAGAATCATAGAATAATTTGTGTTGGAAGGGACATTAAAGATCATATAGTTCCAAGGCTTCCACCATAGGCAGGGATACCATTACTAGATGAGTTTACTTAGAACACCATCCAATCTGGACTTAAACAATTCCCATAATGGAGCAGCCACAAGCCCTCTGGGCAGCCTGTGTCAGCGTCAACAACAACAACACCACAGCAGCAGCAGTAGCAGTAACAACAACAGCAATAAACAAGTTGCTATTCAAAATTGTTTTAATACAACAACATCTGGAATTAATTAGAAAGCTGGTTGCTCTCTCGAGTCTAGTGTTCTTTCAGCTGAGAAAAATGCAAACCTTTAATGATTTACCTACTGTGAACCTGTCTTACAAAGTGATGTCCTGTCGTTTGTTTGTGCTAATGCTATAGAAAAGCAGAATTTTAACTCTCCTCACTAGCAATTGCAGGGGGTCATATGTTGGACTCCATAATCTTAAGGGTCTTTTCCAATCTAGTTGATTCTGTAATTCTGTGATTCTTAATTAAGAAATGACAAAAACAGAGAGATCAAGCAAAAACGTGAAGGGAAAGAACATTTAAAGGATGGAATAAAATTATCAGGCTTCTTTTTGCACAGCTCTTTTAAATATATTCTACATCAGCAAGCTACGCTTTTACTATAAGTGGTCGGGGAGCTGTTTGCAACGGAGTAAATAGACAGTTTAATAGAGTAGGTTGTCTTTTCCCTTGTACAATGGTTCTACAGTGGAAAAAATATTTAGGAACATAGTGATAGCATGTTTATGGCTTTGATGCATTGCTCTTGAAATTATAAAGATCTAATATACAAGAATGTTCTGTCTTACTATATCTTTTATTCAAGAACTTTTATTAGATTGCACATTTATCCATCTTTGAAAGAACATTGAAAGCATAAGCTTTTCTTATGAGCATATTTTTAAGAAAGTGCTAAAAAACTGAAGAAAGTGTTAAAAAAGTTTTAACTTCTTTCCTCCTGATACATCATATCAATAGAGCATCAAATGTACTTAAACAGCACTGAATTCAACTTACTACTGCCAGCTATGGACATTTCATTAACCAGATCAATATTTTTTCCTACGGAAAGAAATAATGGAGAGAGACAGTATTGCATGCCATTAATTTCACTCTACTACTAGTAAAAAAATGCTGGTGGAACACAGTTATTCTAAGGTACATGACACCATAATTCTATCAGAAGAATTAACCTACAGTGGTTACTAAAAAAATTTCCATTTACACCCACAGAGTTATTATAAAGATGTAAAAAGGTTGATTTTCACCAAAATTTGAATATATTTCAAGCCTAACACTGACTTAGATTCCTTCTTTATTAAAAAAAAAAAAAAAAGGAAAATATGCTTCTTACTATCACAATAACAGTACAGTACTGAACAAGATTTTGGTAGAAATGAAATTTCTGATTTTTAATTCACATCAACAAAATGAAGGGTTACATAATCTTTACTATCGTATGAGCAAAAGCTATTGAATTACTATGGTTTAATGTGTTATCGTGCATCAGCTAAGCTCTAATAGCTGCCTGCCTCAATTACACCACTTCAGTTCTGAAGTAATTTCCTTTGTCTAAAAGCACCATTATGTTGAGTCAGTGAGCAACACTGCTGGAATGTGTTAAAGAAATCACATTTTGCCACATGACCAAATAGTTAATAAGTTGTAAATAGCACAAGAAATAATTCCTGCGTATTAATATTCATTAGACAGATATAAGAACTTCTATGCAACTAAATATTTAGTAAAACTATAGAAAAAGATTTGTAGTTTATTATATTTAAAAATAACAGGGCAGAAATTTGCTGACAGAAAAACTTTGAATGCATCCAGTCATGTACTTCCCATGTGAGTAAACATGCTTTTAAAATTAACAGAACTGGAAAAGTGAAAAGTGATCACTGAAGTGATCGTTAAATCAAGAAGTGCATTATATATTTTTACCAACAGCAATAACAACTGACAAATTTTTACAGTGGAGTAAGTTTGTCTAATCATCATGAAATAGGTCCATTACTTTCAGTATCCTTTTAAATGCATATCCTTTAAAAAGGTTTACAACCTTTCTGCCCCCCTTTTCACTCTGAAGGAAAAACTACAATTATATGAAGTGTACCCATTATCCTGTATTTCATGCAGGGAGAAAATCTTTTGCTGAGCAATGATTTATTAAGTGTAGGCTTTCCAAAACCACAATGACATTTTACTTCAAGTATGATTTATGAGCTCAAACACTTTTGAAATGCTTCCTAAATTCCATAGTTTTTATGTTTTTACGACATCTGTGTAATGCCCCCAATTTTTAAAATTAGTATGCCAGTAGGGTATTACAGAAAACTTAGAGGAAACCTCTTTCACTTTAAAAATATTAAAATTGTTTTATTATTTAAATTGCGTTAAGGATTGGATACTTTGCTGAAAACCCAAAGTGTTGAAGGAAATATTTTCTGGACTGCATTGGAGGAATAGATTAAAACTGGGGACAGATAAGACTGAGGAACTGAATGTGTTCTTTGGCTCAGCAAAGACATGCAAAGGAAAAACTTCCTCCTTCACGGTGTCCTTGCTCCTTGTGTAAAAGGCAGGATTCAAGGAAGAGGTCTGCTAGCAGTGGATGAATATGAGTCAAGGATCACTTCAGAGCACTTGAGATGCTGTAAGACTGTGGGATAGACATCTTATACCCAAGAGTGATAAGAGCTGGCCTGTGTCATTGCAGGGCAATTCTATCATTTTGAAAAGTTATTTTTAATCAGGTGATTCTCCAATTAGTGGGAGAATGCAAAAGTTTCACCCATCTACTCAAAACCTTGGAGGCAATTTAGAGAACTACAGGCTGGTCAGCCTCACCACAGTCCCTGAAGAAATCAAAGAATGGATCCTTTTAAAATTTCTGGGCACTTGAAAAAGAAAGATCTGGTTAGGAACAGCCACCATGAACTCACCAAGAACAAATCACTGCTGACCAACTCAATTGCTTTCTGTCATATGCCTGGATTTCTAGATAAGAGGAGGGCACTGGGTACAATTATTTTAGTCTTTAGAATGCCTATTGTCACTCTGTCCCACCAGCGTATTCTTGTGTCCAGATAGGGATGTTGTTTGGATGCATGGACAAACAGTTAGGAAAAGGAAAATGAAAAAAAAAAATATTTGAACAATTTTACTCAGGGTAATGTTTAATGGGTGATGCTCTGCCTAGATGCTGGTTACAAGAGCAGTGCCACAGAAGTCTTTCCTGCCTCTGATCCCATTTAATGTCTTTATAAAAGACTGAGCAAACTGTCACTGTGCCCTTATCAAGTTTGCAGATGGCACCAAACAGGTAGGTGGACTAGTCACTGTGATCGAGGACAGGAGTGCCATCAAGGAGCTCTCGACAGGCTGGATGAGAGGATGGCTCAACAGGAGCCATGAGTTGTCTTCAACGAGACATCTTGTGCCTGGCAAGAAAAAATCCCTGACAGCATTTCAGGGTAGGGTCTGATGGCCTGGAAAGCAGCTCTACTCAAAAGGCCCTGGGCATCTTGCCAGACAGCAAGCTGGTCATCACCCAGCAGTGTGCACTGGCAGCAAAGAGAGCCAAGAGCCTCCTATGCTGTGTTAACAGAAGTGCAGCCAGTACATCACATCAAGGGAAATTATTGTTTTTCTTTAGTCAGCTCTCATTAGATTGCATCTAGAATCCTATGTCTAATTTTTCATTGCAAACAGAGAGAAATCAATAATCAAGAGAGAGTATAGAAGAAAGCCACTATGCTGACCAAGGCACTTTCCTTGTCAGGAGAGGCTGTTCCAGTGTGGAGAAGGGATGATGATGGGGAAACCTCATAGAAGCCATTAAACATCTACAGGGAGGACATCAAGATAGGAAAGTATCTTTGCAGGGGTTCCTAACGAGACAGAGACGATAGGCATAAGTTAAAAGAAGAAAGCTTCAGACTATATATGAAAACTTCTAAGTAATAATCACAGGCAAGTAATGAGCACAGTGGTGAATTAGTACAGCTTATCTAGAGAGTCTCTGAGAGTCTGTGCAGTCTCCAGCCCATCCTTCTGTGACTTTATGGCTGACCCTGCTTTGAGGTAGACGTGGGATTAACAGTCTTCCATGGTCTATGTCACTCAAATTTATTGTATGTTTCTATATATTTCCATAGATAAGACTAAAGAAGTGCTGTAATACTCATTTTATTGTCAGGAATGAAAACTGTCCTTCACTTCTAGTGCTACATAAAAGTATTCTCAAAGCAGTTAAGTAGGAAACTTTAACTGCCCTGAGAAAGCCTCACACAGAACTCCCTTGTGAAAACAAAGACTAGGGCCTTCAATCTTAGCCCAAGTTATTTTGTTGGTAAAATGTACAGTTTTTTCCTTATATATTGCTTTTTAACATGATTTCCACGGGCTACAGTACAGCAGTAGCAAAGTATAATTTCAAATACTTTACCAGTGATTTTTACCTTCTTCAGCGGATAGGACAAACTCTCACTTCAAATTCAGAGCAGCTTCATAAGCAGTGCAGAACAGAGATAAGGTTTAGCTAATTCAAATAGCTTATATGAATAGCTACCTTCACTTTTCTTCTCATAATTACCTCTGTTACCTTGCAATCAGGTATACAAAGAAAAAAAATGCAGAATTAATGAGATTGCTCTTTTGCACATTTAAAAATCTTCCATCAAATGTGCATTATAATTTTCTAATGACCTAGTAATAAATTCAGTGTTTCAGCACTACTATCGTTCTTTATTTATTATATCCAGCTGTTAATGCTTTGATTGAAAGATTCCTGGTGAATTTGAATCATATTTTGCTTTGAATATAGAATGACTTATATTTCAATCAGAAGACAACCAAAGGACAATAACTGAAATAAATAACTCAAAATTCTATGCAGTAAGGAAATCACTATACAGTACTCACCTAGGGGTCCAAATAGTGGATAGAATTTAAGAAAAAACACAGTAAGAATAGGTTTGTTTGCACTGTGTCTGTGGCAGCATGGTTCTGCTCTACATCTGCCACACTTGGATGTGTCAAAGACAGTCATTTGAGATTGGCTTTGAGCACACCATATGAAATAATTAGGCTCTCAGTGAAATATATTTGAAGTTTTTAAATAGGGTTCAATAGTATAGATAAGGATAGTAAATTTAGAATTCATTCACCCATTTATATAGGGTTTTTTATAACAATGAAGGTTTTTTTGTTCAGCTCTCCATGAGGTTTGGAATGACACTGAAGAGGACCAAACATTTTCAGGAAAATGGATCTTTCATTTCCTAGTGTAAGAAAGGAGTCACTGAATGCTCTAATAATTAGTCTGGTATATATACGAAGAGAAACAAAGGATGACATTTGCATTTATTATCTTAATCTCTCTTCACTGTAATTTGCTCTCTTCAAGGAAAAAATGCCTAAAGCAAAGGAGAAAAATTCCAGCAACTTTATGCTTATATTCTAATATCCATAGTGTTAAATAATTTGAAATCCTTTTAAACTTGACCAACAATGTCCTCAGCATCCAGAGATTGTCTCTGTGCACACAAAAAAGAAAAATCAAGTTTCTTCAGAACTTTGGAGAAATGTTGTTTCTGTCAACAAGTGATGTTACCAGCCAGAAAAACTTTAATAGGAACATGCTCAAAGTCTCAGTAAAGATGTAGGGATGGGCTGTTGACTCTTTTGGAGGCAGAGTAAAGAAGATTTTGACTAGATAAGTATGGATAACATCTTTCCTCCTTGATCACAAATGCAGGGATTATTTCAGTCTGGTCAACGTGTGTCATTATAATAATCTGATTCCTATTGTACCTGTTTCCAAGTTAGTGTCACAGCTGCTTTTTGTTAAAATCAGTGATAACTTTTGGGGTTTTTCCCCTTTCCTTTATCTTCTTTATATCTATCTTTAGATGCAAACCTTCTTTACGTGTACATCCCATGGTACCTTAAAGAAGAGATGAACCTCATCCTTTTATATAATTTTACTGATTTTTTTGTCTGCTTATACCTTTTTTATAAATAAAATAAAATGCAAAAAAATCTTATATTATCTGTTTTCATTTTTGCAGTTTGCTCTGTTTAAATTTTGAAAAATATACTACTTACTATATTTTATTCTGTGTGACTAACTAGGAGAGGTTTGAGGGTAAACTACTCAGTGGAGAAAGAAGAGACATTGCTGTGTAACAGATGTCCCTCTACTCTTTCAAAGTGTTGAAGATTTAAAGGATATTTTTAGACAAGATGGCTATTTTGTTTGAAGTAGATTAAGTTCTTGTATGTTCTTTTGATATGCCAGAATCAAGAACTGGGGAACTTCCAGTACGGAGCAGTAGCCAAGCAGCTAAACAAGTTCTATTTTTGATCACTCCAAGTAGAACCATAAGAGCCAAGGACTAAAATATGTCCCATAGGAAATAAACTTTTGTTAACATGAGGTAGAGGTGTTATATAATATTTAGACTGCACAGCCACTGTCCAAGAAGGACAGTACCTTAGTGTCTTAAAATAGACTATTTATTTACCTGAATCCCCAAAGTATGAATATTATTATCAAGAGAAGATTTATTGCTAATAAATCTTTTCAAATTTCCAGTAGGAAGTTAATTCAATTATTTAAATTAATTCAAGCTAATTGAATTGAATTTATTTATTTTGAAATATTTGACACATTATGAAATACCACCTAGTAAAAATATTAAAAGGCACAGAATTTTTTTAAATGGAAAGTTAGAACCATTATTGGTTTAATGCAGCAGATGTTCTAACAGAGCTGTATATTTGAAATGGTGGCCAACTTCTAGCCTATAATTCTCCCTGGTTTGGATGTCAAATACAAATATATACTTTGGCAGGTCAGCCCACCTTTCCTTGCACCAGGCTGTTCTTTTTAATGATTGCACATTCAGTGCTACCGATAGAAAAGCAAAATTTCGTAAGCCAGGGTCATATAATCAAAGTAGTATCATTTTGTTCCTCTAAATTTCATTATAAAATCAATAATAACTTCAAAATGTACACAGGGGGAAAAAAGCAACAAACTCTATAGTAATGAAAACAGAAAGTTAGTTATTTTGACTTCAATTAGTAAAGTAGAGAGATACTTCCATTTTGTTTCTTTCATCGTCTTGGTTTCATGCCATAATCTCCTCAGATATTTCATGTTCTCCATTTCCTTCTTTCCAGCCTGAAGGTCATTCTGCTGGTCAAACCTATCAGGTGTCCTGCCTCTTTGCTTATACAGCCTCACCCCAGAGCAACCTGTATTATGTTCCCTGCAATGGCAGAAAGATCCACAGTGGAACTACAGCACTGAGAAATAAAAGTTAAAAGAATTTATATTGTCCAAATATAGTTGTACTGTATAACCAGGACTAAGAGACCAGGGAATGAGAGCCAGAATATGCAGCATTTTGAGCTTACATTGTACAAAGCAGTGCAACCTCACAGCCACCACTGAATTGTCTGGGTTCATTGAAATGATATTTTGCCTTTCCTAAAGATTTTCATTCTTCCCTTACACCAAAAATTTGACATATAACTGTATAAATATGAATTATATTTATCAACCATAGGATTTTATATCCAAGCTATGCATCACACACTTAATTGCAAAAATATACAAATCTAAGTTTTTTAAAATTAGACATAAGAGATTGCAATTCCTTTTCTAGACAGGAAATCGGCATGGTTAAAGTAGCTGTATAAATTCTAACCCTACATAAGCTTGAGCTGTGCTTTACTTACATTCTGAAGACATGCCAATAAAATCATCTAATAAAATTTATTTCATCAAATTGATTAGACAGAGGAAAGTTAAACAATAGTAAGTATTTTGAAGAGTAATTTCAGTTGATAAGGAAATGCATGACAGAGTCCAGCTTTGAAGATGGATTTGATGCTTGATGCTATATATGCTTACCACAGCTAAGAGAATGTTTTGAAAAATTCTAAATCAAACACAATATAAGAAATTTGTTTTAGTCTTATTTGATATATTCTTCATTGGGAAATAGACAAAGTGGAAAGAACAATAGTGTTTGTGTTCCTAATTCTATAAGGGAGACTATAATCTTCTATTTTGTCAGAAAGCAGATTATTGTTATTTGAAGACTGCCTAAGTACTTAAAGTGATCTCAAGAAAATGCCAAATGTACAGCCAGTTCTATCAAGTTTGTAAACAAACAAACAAAAAACCCAAAACAAAACAAAAAACCCACAAACCTCCCTTCCCCCCCAAAAAAAATTGCTACCTCAAGCCAATCTGCAAAGATAAATCTATGAGTCTTAGAAAATATAGCTGATTCCTCAGTAAACCAAAAGTTTGTCTTTAGCATCGGAGTAGGGTAGAATCCCACCATTTTTTTTTTCCAAGAGGTGTGCAGTGGAGCTATAATACCTCTTTTTCATAGAACTAAAGAATGACTGAGGTTGGAAGACACTTGAAGAGGGCATCTTGTTCAGTCTCTCTGCTCAAGCAGACACCTCTAGAGTAGATTGCCCATCAAATTGGCTTTGGCGCATCTTCAAGGAGATACTACAACCTCACTGAGGAACTTGCTCAGTCACTCTCAAAATTTTTCAATTTTCATGATCGAAGGGAACCTCCTCTGTTCCAATTTGTGCCTCTTGCCTGCCATTGGACACCACAGAGAGGAGCCTTGCTCTGTTGTCCCTGTAGAATCCATGTAGGAATTTACATACATTGATAAGATCGCCAGAGACTTATCTTCTCCAGGCTGAACAGTCCTGGTTCTCACAGACTTTCAACATATGAGACATCCTCTAGTCCCTCCATCATCTTAGAATAATGAAGTGCTTAGGATTTTTGCTTGGTTGTCTTTTTAACCCATGAGAAGGAAATATACACAAAGACATCCAAATGAGTAGAAATCTTAGTTTGCCTCTGACTCTCAGAAGTCTACTGAAACCCCAACTTGTTATATTAGATACAGCTTAAAATTTTCAAGGGCAATTAATACCACTGATAAAGATTTGTCTGTGAATTCAAGGAAAAAATGCATATGATTATGATTAGCATGCACAAGTGAGGCAGCAGACTGGAATTTTTCAATGTTTCCAAGCACTTCTATCTCTATATTTGTAAGTTATTTACAGCACTTTGATGATAAAAACTCTGTAAGCTATAATTTTATTCACTAGAAAATTTTCCACAGGTGTGAAGTTTTGTTTGTCAGCTTCTAGAGAGTGTGCTATCGTATTGAAATTCACATCCATAACATGTAAAAAACAAGCTCCAAAATACTGTTCATAATTTATTTACTTTAAAATAAATTGACCATTAAGCTATTTTCCATCTTATGGAAAAGATGTGGCAGTGGTGAAGTTCTGGCTGGCTGGAGAAGGAGAAATATAACACTCATTTTTATAAAGAGAAAAAGGAAGACACAGGGAACTACTGGTTAGTCAGCCTTGCTTCTACGCCCAGCAAGATCATGGAGCAAATCATCCTGAATCCTCCATGTGAAGGTAAATAGAAAATGTTATAAATGAAATCAGCCAATTTATCAATAAAAGGTTTATTGAAAATTTGAGATATAAAAGTTTGAGAAAGCAACAAGCAAAAGTCAGTGCTGAGCCCGGGGTCGACACTGGGTGAACCTTAAATTCGTCCTCTATCACACCAAGTCTCCCACAGTTCACACAGTCGGCCTTGTGCAGCCAGTTTTTATACAGTTTTTCGGCTGTACAGTAGGTTGCCTCAGTCTTTTGTTTCCTTTGTATTTGTTACATATTCATGTATTCTCTTTTCCTCGCTGCCGGTCAGTAAAGTAATTTTCCGAGAAGGAAGATGCCCGTGACTGGATTTACAGGAACTCTGTATTGGGATGCACAGCCTTGACAATGTAGATTTGATTCATACCTGGTGTTAAGCACTGGGTCATTGTCAGACCCATCTTCAACAAAGGTCCATCTCCTCTCTGTGCCACCCTTCTTTCTTTTGCTAATGGTATTTTCCTGGGTTGTCAGCAGAGATTGCAAGAGAGTTCCTGGATGTCTTTTATTTTCTGAAGCCTACATGACTTTATACTATATATATTTACAATAAAACCCGAATTATTTTATAACATATCTTACAGAAAATTAGGAGGTGATTGGTGACAAACATCATGGCTTTAAAAAGAGAAGATTATGCCTGAAAATCTAGCAACCTTGTATGATGGGTAGATCCTTATAGTGATAGTAGATAAGTGAAGAGCAACAGACATCATCTACCTGGTTTTGTGAAAAGTATTTGACACTTTTCCACATAACATTCTTGTCTCTAAGCTGAGGACACATGGGTCTAACAAACAGATCTCTTGGTGGCAAAAAGAATCATCTGGATGGTGTCACTCAGTGGCTCAATGTCCAAGTGGAGACCAGTGATGAGTGATATTCCATAGACCCGGTGCTATTTAATATCTTTGTTGTTGATATGGACAATGGGATTGACTGCACCTCCAGCCAAAAACAGTATGGCCAGCAGGTCAGCAGAGGTGACTGTTCTCTACTCTGCTTTTGTCAGACTCTCCCTGGAATTCTGTGTCCAGCTCTGGTACCCTCTAAGATGGACACGTTGGAGAGACTTCTGAGGAGGAATGTGAAGATGATCAAAAGGCTGGAACATCTCTTCTATCAAAATATGCTGAAAGATTTGTGATTGCTTAATCTGAAGTAAAGGAAGATTTTATAACAACTTTCAAGTACATAAAAGAGGCCTACAAGAGAGCTGGCGAGGATCTTTCATAAGGACAAGTAATGATAGGAGAAAGTGGCTTTCAACTGAGGGTAGGTTTAGGTTAGATATTAGAAAAAATTCTTTACTGTGAAGTTGGGACACTGCAACAGGTTTGCCAGAGAAGTTGTGGATGCTCCACCCCTGAACGTGTCAAGGCCAGGATGGATGGGCCTTTGAGCAACTTGATCTAGTGGAAGGCCAAGGGCACAGGGGGTGGAACAAATGTCCCTTCCAACTCCAGACATTCTGTGATGCTACCTATGGTTTTCTATCCTCTATTTCTTTGCAACATTTGGTTTAATAAATGATGTTTTAATTAATATGGAGTCTGAATGCCTTTCTTACTGAGGTCATGATGAACACTAACACTGGTACATTGCAATAGTTTTAAGCCCGATCTTTGCATTTGGTCAGTTGCATCCTTGATTGGTCTACAACAATGTACATCCATTGTAATGTGGTAGTAAGATGCAACAGAACAGAAAAAGTTAATGCATAAGATACTGTTTGATGGCTCCACATCAAATATGTATTTTTGGCTGTTTTCATATTTTTCCCATTACATGTCAAAAGAAAGTACTTCATATTAAAATCTTCATATTTTTCCTCATTGTTCTGCAGTTAAATGACAATTTGACCAACTATATGATGGTTATTTATAGATTTGAATGACTGTTAAGGACTCATTTATAAGTTGTGAATAATAACAACCCTGTGAGAATTAGCCTACAATCATGCCTATGAATATGTATGCATTATTGTAATATTCATCCTTCACTAGGCTTGAGAGGGGGAATGGTACAAATAAAGCACACAGTAAGTGCTAAATTTATAAAAGGTTATTTTTGCAATTTCTATGTAAATAGACTGCTCTCTGTGGAGAAAATATGTGGAACAAGGACGGACAAGGGAATGCAAACTACCTGTTCATGACTAATATCCTGGGGTCAAAGGCTTTTAAAAGTAATTACCTTCACAGTTGCAGGACAGCAGCCAGCTCTTGGCTATGTTAATGGAAATATTCCCACAGACTGGAAATTTGGGTGGTGGGATTTGCTCAAAATTGAAGTGGATTTAACATTGATAAGTCTTCATTTCAGTAAATTTCACTGATTCAATTTGGATTTTTATTTTTTGTCACTTTTTTTGAAGAATAGGGTGGATGATGCATAACCAAGTTCAAATTTATGTGTTATTAAGAGGCCCTGAATGTATTTGTGTATATGTAAATAAGGGTATTGTGTATGTGTAATGTGTAACTCTACAACAGAAAAGTTGTCCCTGAAAGGGCATTTACTTCTTTTTGTATTAGCCACCTCTAGATGGTATTACCACTAGAAATACTTGCTTTAAATTAAAATTATTAAAAGTGAGCAATGTAAATTAAACTATTGCATTTAGGAACTAAATATTGCTTATATTCTTTCCTGTTTGTATTCAACACTAAAGCTTTAAGGATCCTGATATTTATCAGAAATACTATCACTTTCAATTTCTACACCTAAATCTCTTTGAATTACAGGTTTTCAGATTTTGACTCTGACATTGTAACTTGAATTAGCTCTCCTCGTTTTCCAAAGTAGAATTGCAACTCTATATTATTTATGTTTAAATAATCCATTGGTAATTTATTTGTTCTTTTTAAATCCTATTGCTCCTTGGAAGTCTCAATTCTTCCATAGGGCAGTCCTATCTAATTTTTCTCTTCACAAAAACCAATCTTTTGGTCTATATGACTTAAGTCAATCCTTCCTTCACTTAGCTTTATTCTGAAAATATCTGGCTCTAAAGGGATGCACTAAGCTGTGTCATTGCTGTGGGATAATCTATTTAAGACTCTTTTATATGTGTGGCCATATGCCAGTACCATATAAGACTATTATGACAGATAAAACTGAGATTATGAATAAACTACCAAATTCAAGTATATCTAAATCTAGCTAAATGTCATAAGGTTGCTCAGATGTATTGCTGAAAGATGGAACTATCTGCTAAATATTTCTACTCTGTATTAAGATGGAAGCAGGCCCATATTTACGTGGCTTTGAAAGACTTCTCTAGTTTCAGTAAGTAAAGGGTTTGTTTCATGAATACAGGAGAAATATTTAGTCTGAAGGGTTGGAAGAGCTGTATTCAGTATTTTAAGAACTTTCTGACAATATCTTTTATTCACAGGAAATTACTTTTAAGAATGTATGAAAGTACCAGGTGACTGAAAAAGTAAGAAGATGACATTCAAAAGGAGTTGAGGGAATGAACCTGGTAACTGTATGGTGAGCAGGTCATCACTGATCATAGACTAGCAAATGAAAAAGCCATAAATTTTTCAAAAGAAGTCACATAAATATATAAGAACCAGATATATAAGAGACCTCAAACATTACCCATAAACTCTGATTAACATCTTTTTATTGTAAAGGACATGAGAGTTAAAGTATTTGATTGGAACTAGAAAAGAGGAGGAAGAATATTAATCAAAGTAATTGCTTTAACGGCACTACTGTGTTAAGTTTATAGTGGTGGGTCCAGAGTAGAATTGATGTTAGAAATATTTGCATGTAAAAATTCTCAGCAAAATATGAGAAGATAGTCAAGAGCTTTGAAAAATTTAATAAAACTTCTGATATGGTGTTACAAATAGATGTAGGGGTTTGTTTAGATAACTCCTTGCCTTTTGCCCAGGCTGCTGGCAAGGGGCAGTAACTTTATTGAAGGGGCCAACACCCCAAAACCCACTCTCGTGCACAAGTTCTGTAATAATGGCTGATTCAGTCTATTATGGAATGGATTATTCATTTAGTAGTCATAAAATTAACAGACATAAGACTTACACTACACAGGAATAAAGACAAAAATAAACTACCAGTAGGTATGTAAAGCATGAGGTTAAAGATATGTATAAATTTTACAGCTAGCAAAGATATAATATAACTTAGGATTCAATGTATCTTACCATCCAATTGTTGGTGAGGCACACACTGACATCCTTTCCCTCAATCCCCAGGAAAGTAACCACGAAATCTGCATCCAAACTCCAGGGAGAAGTCTCAAATGCTTCAGGGTGTAAGAGGCTTCTGCCTCTGTGATGACTCTTGTGTCTTTCATAGTTTGTAAAACAGTCTCTCAGTCAAGAATATTTCTTTTATCTCTTCCCACACCTGCTCTTCAGACTAAGATGTTGATTCTTAGCTGAGGCCTAAGCCCTTTAGATGCCAGAGATGACACCTTGCTGGGCCTTTCAGTCTGGGTTATCTCATTATGCACTATCTGTGGTAGAGACGGGACAGGCAGGGCTGGTAGATGTCTTGCCACATATGGACAGTGATAGATAAAATTCCCAGCTGAAAATGGCAAGTCCAGTCATAAATTGTGCTAGGAAAACTTGTAAAATACAAAGCAGTGTCTGGAACAAATCTGTTTATTATAAGCTCATAATTATTTGGTTTTGATGTAGAGATTACTAAGAAATTATTTCAGTAAAAAATTCCATTGTCCAGCAATGGAAGGGAGATGAAATTAAGACTATACCAAATTAGTGAGAATGTCACTGTTTTTCCTCTACCTTATTCTGAAAATAAGCAGTACTATATACTGTCATATAAAAGAGGCATTGGTTTGAATCAAAGTAAGCCTCTATGTTCATATTCATATAGTAATTTTTCCCTACCTTTTACCAATGTGTTGGCTACCTACTTGTGTTGGAGGTTTGCACAAACGGGACAGAAGTGCTGTGAGACATTTCCACGAGCTTTATGTGTCATCAGTCTCATTACAAAGTTGAGACAATTGAAGGATGGCAACAGTTCACGTCTTGCCAGCAGCAGCCAATGATTTCTTTGTTACAAGGCATTTTAAAAACTTTCTAGCCAATAGCATATTGCTAAAGCTTACAGACAATTGTTCTAGCCAATCACTAAAAGCACATGTACACCTGCTTCAAACAATGCTTGTTTGTATGCTATTAACAATACACAATACCCTATTATTAAGCTTAAACCCTTCTACTCTCTTGCTAAGCACATTTTTCTTCAGTCTTAAGGTCTATCTTAGCCAAAAATGAAAAACTATTGTTTCATGTGCTTGCTTGCTGAACCATTGTATCTTTTCTTCTTTCAGGCTTTGCAATCGCAGCTATCTCTAAATTCTCTGCTCCTTCTGTTTCTAAGGCCTGCTTTCAGAGCCTTCTGAAAGTCTTCTTACCTTTACTATTTCCCACAATTAGTTATCCTTTATTATCTTCTGCTACTCTCTTCACTATCAGTCTAGTAAATTGGGAAAGGGAAAATCATTGATAAATGCTCAACAAAAGTAAGAATACATAATACTTTTTCCTTTTACTAGTAACCTTGCTATTCCCAATTATCACAGTTGACATATTGATTCAAGAGAATAAAACAAAACCAAATACAAGATACTTCCCTCTACTAGTTTTACAGGATAGTTACAGAATGCATCTCTGAGACCATATGGATTTTCTTTCTTCATTAGTCACATGCCATGAACTCAAAACCCTGTAAATATGTCTGAAAAATGTTTAGATAATATACACAGATGAAATAGCAGGTGTCACCCAAGACACAGCAAATAGCTGTAAAACTACAAGTATATTAAAATGGCACTCAGTACAGATAAATATGAATTACATTGAAAACAAAGCCATGAAATATCAGAGCAAAAGCAGATGAAAATATTTTGTTAATTTCAGTCCACTTAATTGTTCAAGTTTCTTTCTAGGCAGAAACACATTGCACTAACGAAAGTACTATTACTAACCTTGTCACTACCATTTATCTCTTTCAACCATCTGCAAACCACTTAGCCATCTGCCTCTTCAGGTGCATGGGTTTAAAAAGTGGAAACACAAAAATGCAAGCATTTACAAAGTTAAATATCTTGAGGAAAAAATATGCATTACATATAGAGTGTCTCTGGTTTAATTTGTATTTGTTTTGTTTTGTTTTGTTTTGTTTTTTCTTTAAAGAGTCTTTCTAGAAGACATACAGTACAACTACTGGAAAAATTCTGTTAGACCTAGCCCTACTACAACAGAAGCAGTGCCTTGGGCTCAGCCTGAACTTAGGGTTAGGGTCTGGGTTCAGGAAAAAACAGAGCTACTTTTGCAAAACAGAGCTGGCATGGCACTATGAAAGGGAACAACAGGCTTCCAGCCCTGGCCATGTGATGTTCTGCTCTGGAACCATGGCTGGGGCTTTGGCTAAAGCACAAGAGACAGATGGAGTTAGAGTTTAGAGAAAAAGAAAGCCTCCCTTTATCTTATCTTCTTGCAAGTTCTCTTGAGTAACTTTTTGACTTGTCCTTATTAAAGCTACTGATCTACTATGTGCAATTCTGTGAGTTATTTTATTTATTTGGATAGTATTTTGTAGCATGGCAACACTTTTGCTTTAGAGTGCCTATGCTGTCAGTCTCATATGGCTTTTCCTCATTCTCATGCACCCACACATTTATATTTCATTATTTAATTGTGGTGCATGGGAAGTACATAACTGTAGTCTTTGAGTCACCTTATCCCTGTTTCCTTTATATGTTTTGTTTGTGTTCTTTGGCTTATTTTAAAGAAACTCAAATACAATTCTCAACTGAGAAAATATTAGTTTCAATACTTGACAAATGTTATCTAATAATATTGTAAACAGAAGTTTAAGAGCTGATCAGTGTTATTTCTGATTAATATACTTCAATCAATGTTAACAAAATCATAAAGAGTCACAATCAATAAGATATCTATGCTGCTCTATATGGAAAGTCCACTGAACTTGAGGTAAAGCACAACATCTACAAAAGATCATAATTTTCATAATCTTTTTCATTGTCACTACACTGATGAGAGCTTGTAGTGGTGAATGTTCATGTGGGACCGTGTTTCTCCTATCCCAGAAAGGGCACCTGGGAAGACTTATCCCTTTTCTATTTCCTCTGTCTCCCTGTCTCTCTCCCGTTATCTCTGTTAATTCTGTGGGCTTTGGGGGTTTTTTTTGGTGTTGGAGTAACTTTCATCATCAAGTTGATGTATGCTGTCGCTACACTCTCCGTTAACAGACTTCTGCATGAGGCTCTTGCAGTTTCTTTTGTGTAGCAGAAGAGAAACGCTCTTCAACAGCATTTTCCTCTGAGCAATAGTTAGGTGTTTTCTAAAGGTTAGTAGAAAAGTAAGTGTTAGGGTTGACAGAAAGAACAGAGTGAGTGGGAGTGGAGGTGAAATTGCGTTATTAAAGGAATGCTTTGAAAGCTTTCCTAAACGTTTTAGTATTATTTCTCATTTATATAGACTTTCATTCATTTTTTCCTGACTTTCAGCCAACTAAAGGGCTTAATGTTTTTTTCAAGTTTTGTGTAATTTTTCCTGCTCTTTAGATAACTACTTTTTAAAATCAGTGTCTGTTGTCTGGGAAAGAAATAGCATTACATTCATTGTGGCGTCTCTTAAAATCTTCATCTTTCTGAACTACAATGTATTGTTACTGTTTGGAATGGCGGTAGTAACAACACGTAAAAACCCTGGCTTCTTTGGAGGGCATTATAGCTGAGGTTTATTGAAAGACACACCCTTTTATACAGTGTTTTGGTACAATGAATATTTGGAGCAACACCCCTCAACCGTTTCTTACAAATAAACATCAAGTTAGAAAAACACCAGGTGTTAGGAAAAGGGATATCTACAGGGATTGTTTGGGTTCCTCCTTATGATTTCCGAGGCCAGAGTGGGAGACTTATGTACTTGGCTTTTCCCACAGGCTGAAGCTACTGCCTGAAGCCTAAAAATCTATTTTCTGACCACTGTCACTTCTCACAACAATGGCCTAATAAAATATCTATGAAAAGTCATTTAAAACACAGCATTGGTTTTATAAGTGCATATATCATTTTCTATGCAAACTATTAATGCAGAATCACAGAATTATAGAATGAGATCTTTAAGATCATTCTTCCCATGGATAGGGACACCTGCTTCTATCCATGGGTGCTCATAGCTCTATCCAGCCTGATCTTGAACACTTCCAGGGATGGGGCTTCCACAGCTTCTCTGGACAACCAGTTCCAGTGCCTCAATACCCTCGTAGTACCTTAATACCCTCAACAGTACAGAATTCTTTTCCTAACATCTACTGTACACTTACCCTCTTCTAGTTTGAAGCCATTCTCTTTTGTCCTACATGTCCCTGTAAATAGTCTCTGTCTTCGTTGTAGGCTCCCTTAAGGTACTGGAAGGCTTCAACCCTGACGCGTTCTCTTTTCCAGAGACTTAAAAAATCCATTTCTCTCAGCTTTTTCTTGTATGAGAGTTGCGCCAGCCTTCTAATCATCTTGGTGGCCTCTTCTGGACTTGTTCCAACAGGTCCATGTCTTTCTTGTACTGAGGACCCCAGAGCTGGACATGGTACTTGTGGTGGAGATTACAGCAGAATGGGCTGGAGGGGCAAATTCACCTTTTTCCACCTTCTCGCCATGCTGCTTTTGATGCAGCCCAGGACATATTTGGCTTTCTATGCTGCAAGTGCACATTGCTGTCTCATGTCCAGGCTCTCATCCAGCAGCACTCCCAAGTGCTTCTCAACAGGACTTGATGATCTGTTCATCCCTCAGCCTGGATGGATACTCAGGGTTCCCCCAACTCACATAGAGCACCTTGTACTTGGTTTTCTTAAACATCATGAGATTCCCATGGGCTCACTTCTTGAGTTTGTCCAGGTCCCTCTGGACGGATTCCATCCTTCAGGTGGGCTAACAGCTTGGTGTCAGTGACACTTAGCTTGGTGTCTTCTGCAAATTTGCTGAGAGTGCACTTGATCCCTTTGTCCATGCAACTAATTAAGACATTAAATAGCACTGGTCCCAATACAGACCCCGAGGGACACCAGTTGTCACTGATGTCCACTGGGACTCAGAGCTATTGACCACTCCCCTCTAGGTGCAACTGTCCAATCAATTTCTTTTCCATCTAACAGTCCCCTCATTGAATCCATCTTTCTCCAGTTTAGAGAGAAGAATGTTGTGGGGGATGATGTTAAAGGCTTTACAGAAGTCCAGGAAACTGACATCCGCAGTGCTTCCCTTGTCTGCTGACGCAGTTACTCCATCATAGAAAGCCATTAGGTTGGTCAGTCATGACTCGCCCTTGGTGAATCCCTGCTGGCTGTCTCAAATCAGTCCCCAGTCTTCATGTGCCTTAGCATAGCTTCTAGACAAACAGTAGGAAATTGTTATTGAAATGCCATGTCTTAGGATTTTTTTCCATATTTACAGAAACATTGATTTTCAATTGTGATGACAAGTTCTATTTTCTCATTTCTTTTTCTGTTAAAGGGTTGAAATTACACTACACTTTCTTAAAGAGCTTGATAAATGCTAACATGACATATTTCTGAAATTTCTCAGTAATGTATTCTCACCTAAAAATGTTTTATTGCATTTATATTTGAAAGAAGTCCACTACTTGGAGAATATCAGCCTAGTATATGGGCACAACTGTAAGGCTCTTATTTCTTATCTTTAGGGACAGCATGTTTTACCTTTTCCTTCTGTAATTAGAATCTTAGAGGAGTTCTCCAAAAAGAATCAAAGCTATAAATCGAAGATGGTAATAATGGAAACTTATATCATCCTGCTCTTTTCTGTGTATATCAACAATGACTCAAGCTGTTGAATTATATTTCAAGGTGACAAGGTCACCTCTTCCACAGAGTAGTATAGATCCCCACTGAAAAAAAACCCAAACTTAACTGAAGTCAAGACAATTACAATTTTTAAATCAAAAAGAATTTATAATCAAAATTAAGTTCTCCTGCATACAAAATAATGATTAACAGATGCAAAGACTGTTTGGCAGCATGCAGAATAGCTGAGAAATTTATCAGACCTTTATCAGAAATTTAGCAGGGCTTTTGAGCTTTTAATAAAAAAAATCTAGCACAGGGTGAAAAATCTTGATTCTACAAATACTCTATGGAAAAGTTTCATCAAAGGTAATTTGGATTATGAATATGAGATGTCTGAATAAAGAATCCTCAGCATTTTGAATGCAAGTTTTGAATTTAGCTCTATTACAGGAGAACATGCCACGGGTCTTGTACAGCATAATATAATCTATACAGTCTTTACATTAATCCTCTTCATTAATCATCTTCAAAAATTGATGAGATTCTTACACTTCAGATAGACCTGTATAATTTTATTTATCAACAGTATAAGTACTTTCCAGGATAAATGTATTCCTGCCTCTTAGAAAAATTAGGCATTTCACTTTTAGTGTAATATATTTATACAGTTTTCCTAAATTTTTTTTTTTGAAATTGACATCCATCTGAGATTTTTAATTTTTGTCATTATTTTTTGTCATTTCACTTATTTGTATCAGCATTTTATAATAAATTTAGTTAGCTATTTTGTTAAATGCTAAATTCTATTAAAATAGTTTGCTTTATTTAGTTGTTAATGATTTTTTTTTTGTCTCACAAATCTGTGTTTTTAGTGAAGTATGTAGTAATTAGTAGAGCTATTACTAGCTGATTTATTCATTATATGTGAGTAGAGAAGAGTAATATTCCAAGACCGTTATACATTATTGTACAAATAAAGACAAGGCTAATTATTTGTCATGTTGCTGCAAGGTAAATTATTTTCCTTTAAATTTATTTATTAAAACACTCAATATTTCCCCATAAAACATGCAGTACAAAGTGTACCTAAAGAAGCATATTTATCGGCTTTCACAAAATGCAGAATCATTTTGTTATGGCAGAGAAATTTATTTTGGGTTAGTTTAGTGACATGACAGTTTAAAACAAGTTTCTGATGTACTGGTTTGATGCCCTCAGTCATACAGATCCATTCATTTACTGTAAAAGTTATACTGAGATTATTTATAAAGAACAATGTTATTTAATAGATTTTTATGCCTTAGTCATACAGGAAGCTTTTGTGAGCTTTGCAGCTTTTCCACTCATTAAGTCATTTGTTCAAACATGACTTGAGTAGTTTGAGTACATCAAAAAATCACTTTTTCTTGTTCAGTCTTAAGTCACTAGAAAGCTGCATATTACTGTTTCATCTCATTCCAACTCACCATTGTGGACAATAAGGTTTTCCACTCTCAAGAGATAACTTTTTTTTTTTTTTAAATGAGTAAATAATAAGTTTGTATAACTGTGTTAGCTGTTAGCAACTTGTCCCACCTATTACTAAAGCAATTTCTGTGACATGTGGGGCCTTTGTTGGATATTTAACATATTAATTTCTAACATATTTAATTAGCAAATTAAATATTACACAGTGTTTGATCAAAATTGATTTTTGTTTGGATTTTCAATTCTCTACTTCTGCAGATTAGTTCAGTGAAGCACAGAATCCTGTGGATAAATCTCAACAACTGCAGAGGGAACCTTAATTCTCTGTAATATTAGGAGATTCTTTATGATGAAAGACCTATGTGTTCATATGAAATTTTCATTGATATTGTAGAACACAAAATTGTTACTTCAGATTATGTACAACCTTCTGAATTCAACAGTAAAGAGTAAAATTAACAGATATTAACTCATTGAACCTTTTTTTAGTATGATCAGTGATTTTCATATCTTGCTTATGAAGGTCAGAAAAAACCCCAGAAATTAAAATAAGAAGAAACAAGCTTAAAATTACAATAGAAATTTAAAAACATTTTTTTAAGATATGCTTTTTTTAAAAATCTTACAATTTCTCTACAGACACTAGATAATCCAGCGCTGTGGTGTTTTGATAGCTATTCCATATGAAATTGTGTGCTTTGCTTTACATACTCATTCTAAGCATCTATTTGCACATAAAACTGATTGGTAACTTCCCCACTTGCTAAGGAAATGCAGAGATAATAATAGTAATAACAATAAAACTAATAATGAGATAACATTGCAGGTATTTCTCATTATAACTGTGCATTCTAAAATTCTCCAGACAAAGTTACCCCAAACAGTCTACAAACTATGTATTTTACTTAGTACTCTAACCTATAGTCAGTCAGTTTGGTGTGAAAAATAGAGGAGGTAAAAAAAGGAATGTTACTGTTCTCTATTATTTTCCTGATCCACTGCTCAAATTTTCGAGGAATGGGAGAAGGAGGAAGCAAAATTTCCAGATTTATTTCTGACAGGGAAATTTGTTTAATGTGACACCATAGGCATTCGAATACATAAGGAACAGAAAAAAAATAAAAATTTCAAATTTCCTTGAAGAAACAAGTATTTGAATCCTTTCTGCAGAAGAAATGCTTAGAACCATGCTACTTTCTAATCAATATAATTGATAATTAATGAAGAAGTATTGCCTAGATATCTTAATGCAAATCTTTACTGTATTTCAAGGACTCCTGCTTAATATATTCCTGGGTTTCACAAATGTTCAAAAATTTTGCGGTAAACCTTCTAATCACTTTATTATCTCTCAATGTTTTCAGTCAAAATGATGAAGTTGATCTGAAATGATACATTCTTTTTTCACAGTCACAGAAAGCAAGGTGTTTTGGTTGTATGTTTTGGTTTGGTTTTGTGGGTTTTTTTTGTTTTTGTTTTTGTGTTTGTGTTTGTTTGTTTGTTTGTTTGTTTGTTCTGATAGCTTAAATTATGAAATTGTGTAAATACCTCTCTGGAAGGGATACCAAACAATTTGATCAGCAAAGTCAGCAGCTGGCTTGTGAGTAATTAGTTTTTCTCTGATTTTTTTTTTCCTCTGATATATTTTTCTCCAGATCAATGTTAAACTGTTTGCTTTAAATGTCCATATTTATTGAAATAAAATATATTTCTTGATATATTCAGTACAAAGGAATTCTCTATGTGTAATTTTATCCACTATTTTGTAAAGCAACTCTTTTGTTATGAGGACATAAATTATATAATTTCGTATTTGAGTTTGAAAGCATTCATATCTTTAGCCCGGTCAAGACAGGTATTTTTCTTACCGTGTTTTTACTATAATAAGTAAATTAATCTTGCTCTTGGACAGAATTTAGTGGACATCTCTTTTTTTTATCCCATAATACCCAACTTTTTGCCTGAAGTACCTTCCCTGTTCAATGAATTCCCTTCGTTGCTTTTCCCTCTGTTGTCTCCAGTGGGCTAGTTTTCCAGATGTGATCCAGAAAAGAATGCAGAATGTACCAAATCAATGAGGAAGTACAGCTCTTTAACTAGGGTGGGACATTGTTTCATGCAACTAGAAATTTTTTCTTCCTAATTTTCCATAGCAGACATTTCTTTTGTTTATTTTCTCTCTTAGCACAGACAAAAAAATGCATCTGTCTCAGGTCTCTGTACTTTTTAATTTTTCCTCTAATCTTACAAAACACTGGGGGTGGTCAGCATCATTCTTCAGTTTCCACCATGGAAGAAGTCAAGAGGAATGGAGATACTGTCATGAAAGTTCAGAGCTTGCAGTTTCACATCTACATGAAGCAAAAAAAAAGAGCTGTCTTCTCATAAAAGGTTACTCAGTGAAGGAAGATTAAAACAAAACAAGAAAAAACTCACAAAAACTCCACAGCCTTCTGTCTCATAGTCTAATGCTGTGGTAATGGTTTACATGAATGTTTTAATCTTTTCTAAGAAAAAAAAAAAAAAAAGGCATTTCACTATTGTTTTGCTTTTCTGGAAGCAGACTTTGTTGGTTTTAAAATGTTGCAATCCTCCCGTTTTTAAATAAAAATCTTTACATAGAATATTGGATAAAAGTCTATATATTCTTTGACATGCGTGTCCTTTTTATTGACTATGTAAAGACCATTAGCAAAGAGCAACTCAGACACTTCCATAATTCTGTGTACCACATTAGCCTTTGCTGTACATATATGGAGTCTTTCCAGGAAAGGCTTTGTCATTGTGCCATCTGCTGAGTGGGCTGTGGGATTTAACTGTGAGAGCTGATAGATGTATTCCATACACATTGCAAGTAAGGCATGCGTGGGGTTTCCCCACTGAGGAATACCAGTGACTCATGATTCCTACCTGATGACTTTTCATCTGTTCTTCAGTGATGGGTTTGGCTTGGGGAAAATCAAACACTGAAAAATCCATCCAAATCAGCCTGTGTGTTTTCTAAAGTGATGTATATGTAGGCTGTAGGCTGCTAGTTTAAGAGCAATTGGTGATTTTTTTTTTTATTTTTTTTTTATTTTTTTTCCCAAGGAGGCAAAGAACTCAGCTGCATGATATCCAAATAGAAAACAGGAAAAAGTAACATCTCCAGTCAATAATATTTGGGGGATTTTGACTCTTAGACCTATAAATGCTTCATGAGATGGTTTATCTTTGTCTATTTTGTTTGTAACTTGATGTGATGTAATTACTTCTGGTAAAAATCTACAGTTGAGAAAATATATTTTCTCAACACTCTTTGCTAATTTATAGGCTGTAAGATCTGGTAATTTTTGGCTGATTTGTTAAATTTGGTAAAATTTGGCTGATTTACCTTCCTGATGACAGCAAAAAGGAACTTTATTTTTCACCGGCGCTCACATCAAACATGTAAAATGTTGCCCTAACTGCAATCCCCAAGATAAATAAGATGTTATAGTAAGACATTGCCTACATATAGTGTCGAAGTTAAGTAAGACAAGAACATCTTCCTCAGACTGATTTTACTCCATCTGTTGAACACTAACACTCCCTGTCTTAAGAGGGTTATAGAGACAAAAACTTACAGAATGGTTATGATTAGAAGCAACTTAAGAGATCATCTAGTTCTATTCTGTCTGCCATGGGCAGTGATGCCTTTCACTAGACAAGGCTGCTCAGAACCTCATCCAACCCAGCCCTGAATGCTTCCAGAGATGAGGCATCCATAAATTTCTGGGCAACCTGTTCCTGTGAAGAACAGGTCCTTTGATTTTTTTATTATTCTACTCACAATAACACGTTTGGAGATTTGCAAACCTTCTTCACTTAGGCATTAGATTAAGTGTAGAGAATGAATAACTTTATTTAAAGAGAAAAATAATCAAAGACATTTTGTTTTGAGACAAAACTCTTATAAGATAATTTCAGGCCCCTCCAACGTAACTGACAAGTTTTTCATACTCTGACATTCTCTGTCGTTACTAGAAAAGTAAGACTCAAATTTCAACAGCTGAAAGAAACAGAAAAAATATATCTCTTCATTCTTACAAGCACTGTACAAGATTCCCTAGAGGTGGTTTTCTTCTGCCATTTTTGCTGTACACCAGGATTTATTCATATACTGGTTTAATATGTTACATAAATGTGTTTTCTTACTAGAATAATTTATCCCACCCAGAAAATTTTAGGAAGACTTTTGGAAATTAATAAAAATCCTTGCAATACAGCAAGTGAATTTCATTCCCTACTCTGCCACATAGTGTTTACTAACCTGATTTTCATCTAAAAACTCTTAAAATGAACTTTAAGGTTTTTTAAGGTTTGTTATTTTTTCCTAAAAGCAAATGATCTCAATTATTTAGGAAAGCATTCCATGTGTACTGTATGGAAGCCTCTCTCTCTCTCTAGGACTAGGCACTTGATTTTATATAATGTTATGCAGTTTTCACATGCTACCAATTCAAGAGCAAAATAAGAACCTGAGTGATGGAAATAGACAGAGGTACACTACAGTCACAACAGTAAAATGATGGAAAAAAACTTGTCAGTCTGCCTGGTTTGTTTTTGTCTCCTTTTTTTTCTGTTTTGGTTTGGGTTTTTGTATTTTTTTTTCTTTTTTACTTCAGCTGTTTTCTCTTGCCTACTTCTGCAGATTCCCCTAAAGCTTAATGTTGCATGCCTCGAATAAACAAGCAAGTATGCTGCCTAGATGGTATAACACTGAAGGCTATTATTTTGCGAGGCTGAAAAAAAACACCTCTAAATATTTTTATCGTTTCCAAGAATATTTACCACTGACAGTTTAGAATAACAAGGTGGGGTGGTAGGAGGAATCAAATGTTTATGTTTTAAAATTTAGCTTTTATTTCTCATTATTCAACTCTTAATTCTTAATACACTAAATCAATTCTTTTCTGAGTCAAGTCTGTTTTCTTTTTACTTGTTCTTGGTATTTGAGGGATGATCTCTCCTTGTCCTTATCTCAACCCACAAGCTTTTTGTTCTATCTTCTCTCCTCTGCCCAGGTGAGGAGTGGAGTAATAGAGTGGCTTTGGTGGGCACCTGACATCCATCCAAGGTCAACCCACCACAAAGGATTTTCTTGTACATGCCACATGATGGTGTGCACTCTGTCTCAGAAGGAACAAAGGTAGTACGCTGTAGTGGTGACTTCTCCAGTGCTTTTTAAAGTAATCCTAGGTTCTTCTAGCTTTTCTCTACTTTCTTTTTTTTTCTTTTTCTCTTTTTTATTTTTTTTTAATTTATTTATTTTATATATTTATATATAATTAATAATATTTTATTTAATATTTAATTTATTGGCATAAACATTTAATCTCATTTGGTTTTTATCTCATTATATGGGAATATTTTGTCTTATCAAGGTTCTTTCCATTTTATTCACAGAGACTTAGTTTTCTTTGATCTTCTGTGTTTAAACTGGTTTGTAACAGATGGCTGCCACACTTATTAACCTTCAGTCAACTAGGACCTCCCCAGTTAGATAGGACTGCTGGCAAATTATTGAAAGTGGCTCACTGAGCACTTCTGCCAGCTCTCTCAGTACATCTGGGTGAATTTCATTCAGCCTCACTGCCTTGTGTGTGTCTAAGTGGTGTAGCAGACCAGTGACCATTTCCCATTGGATTATGGGGGCTTCACTCTGCCTTCCATCTCTATCTTCCAGGTCAGGAGGCCAGGTACTCCAATAGCTGGTCTGACTGTAAGAGACTGAGTCAATGATGACATCAAATACCCCCGCATTTTCCTCAGCTTTTGTCACTGGGTTTCCTTCTACATCGAATAAAGGATAGAGATTCTCCTTAGCTCTCTTTTTGTTGTTAATTTTTTTTTTTTTTAATTTTTGCAATAGTAGTCAGATTAAATTCTAATTCTTTGACCTTTCTAATTTTCTCCCTGCGTCATCTTATGATATCTTTCTATTCTAGCTCAGCTGCCTTTCCTTGGGTTCTTCCCAGGAAATGGTCAAACAAAGTAGATAGTAACTTAAATGCATTTAGCCCTTAATTTACTCTCTTTTCCTTGCCACATTGCTCCACTTTTTCAAGGTGGAAAGAAAGGGGCACATTTACAGATGAAGAAGTAACTTAAAATGTCATGACAAAGGAGACAACTATTCACTTGTCATATTAATAATGAAGTGTGAAGGAGAAAGGATGAACAGAGCTCATCTAATCCAGTATAAAAGATGTTTCCTCATTTTTAGTAAACAAACTATGTGACTGCACTCAGCAACCTTTTCCCTGACTTCTTCTCTACCTGAATGCCCTATCATTTTCCTGTGACTTTTACAGAAACCCTAACCAAGGCATCTGGTGGTGTACCTCATAAGTCCATTCAGGAACCTGTCCTGTTTAATATCCATACCAGTGATCCAGAGGAGTTGACAGACTGAATTCTCAGCAAATATACAAATAACAATGTGTGAGTAAAAGAACAGCCAGTACTGTTGAGGGCAGTGCTGCCATCCAAAAGGACCTCATACACAATTACAGGACCTTCATGAAATTCATCTTGAACAAATAGGATATCTTGCACCCAGAAAAGGCACCTCTGCCTTGTACAAGGTTGAGCTAGCAGCAAGGGAAGAAAGTTCTCCTGAAACCTGTAACCTCTGAAAGTTGCAGCAAGCAGCAAGATGATTATAAGCCATGAGTGTGCTCCACAGCAGAGGGCCAAAGGAACCCTGGCCAGAGCTAATAGTAGTACAGGTAGTGGAATGAGGGATTTCCTTTTTACTCAACATCTTTTAGACATCACCTAGAATGCTGCAGCCAGTTTAGAGATTTCCAAGGCAAGAAAGCTGTTGATAAATTGGGTTGGTGCATGATGTCATTCGCATTTAGAGGAGATTTGAACCCTCAAAAACTGATGGGGTGAACTTAGCAAAGGCCACCTGGGTGGTCAACACCCAAGGCTCCATCAATCGAGCTGGTCCTGCCCAGTCTACCCCTTTGCACAAGTGGATGGAGATAAAATCCCTGTGGTGCACATGAGAGGTATTTTAGGAAAGACTGTTTGGGTTAACCCCACCTCAGGCAAAGGTGAACCCACCCGTGGGATT
>VWYO01018541.1:108766-118994 GCA_013400275.1 Rhadina sibilatrix
TTCCTATTCCCAAATTTTTGCCTGAAAGCCCTTAATTGCAAAATTAAAATTTGGCAGGGGTGAGGGGTTTATGTGAGAATGTTTACATTCTCTTTTCTAAGGGAAACTCCAGCTTTCCCTGGCAGATACCTGTCTTTCCAAACCAAGACACTTGGTCACCAAGAAGTTTGAGGGCTGCAAAATTTGTTTTGTGAGGATTCAGAGACATGAGTACATTTAGCCTAAAGAAAAGAAAACTTTTCAGGGAGGATATAATGACAGTCATCCAAACACCTGCAAAAATGGCCTAGAGAAGACAGAGTCAAAATTTGTGCAGCAATACATGTCAGGAAGAAAACAAACATCAGCCAAAATTCATGACTGACTCCTTCACAGACAAAGAAGCCTTTCCCCAATGAGGACAATTAGGAAGTAAAAGAGGTTAAAAGAAAAGTTGTGCAATTTCCATTCATTGAGGTTTATAAGACCCAACTGGATGGTTACCTGAGAAACTTTAGGTAAAGTTTCTAACCCCAATTACTCTATGATAATATAATCCTATGATGGAGAATGAACTATTTCAATAGTCTGAAATTTTTTTCTACCCAGTTGTAATACTCCTGGCTATGATAACTGCAGCTTTCCATTATTGCACAATAGTTAAAAAAAAAAAAAAAAAAAAGTCTTACATTGAAGTTATAAAAATTGACTAAAAGAAATACTGAGAGTCTTATATGTATATTTTAGTTCTGAGAACTTAGAAATTTGTTTCTATATCTAACATGAGCTATAGACTCATCTTCTCAAGAGAGATCATTTTCACAAAACCTTTTTCTTCCCATGAGAATTTGTTGCTCTGTCCAAACACAAATATTTCACAAAGGCATTCACAATGCTGCCAGAAACCTGTTAGCTTTATTTAGTACTTAGAGAGTCTCAGCACCCAGACTCTAGAAGTCAAAGTCTGGACAGCAAGCATTCTCAGGAGAGTATGCTTGTGATTCTAGCTGGACACATATCTCCTCTTGAACTCTAAAAAAGCCTCCGAAATTTCAAAACCTGCCACAGAATGGAATTGTTTTCTTATTGACTTTCATGGACCTTTTCATGACTAGGAAGCAGAACTGACAATCTGCTCTCTTTTATGACTGTATGACAACTGCTGTATGGACATCCTAGAATTCTTTCATACTTTTCATGTTGCACAACAACATTGAATCATACAAACATTTAGGCTCGAAAGACCCTTATGTTCATCAAGCCCAACAGCAGATGTATTATCTGTTCATTCTCTAGTGTCTCAGCTAGGGAAGGATTTGGATGATAGTGCACTTTTTTAATCTTTCTTCTTGGTTTTTCATCTTTTGTGCTTACTAAGAAAGCAGTAATTAAAAGCACTGGAAAGAAGAAAATTCTTTTTCATTAAGCACCATATTCTCCCAATTCCATATATGGAAAATGAGAGAATTTTGTTTTGTTTTCTTATAACCTAGCCCTGATATGTTATAAAGTGAAAAAAAGAATAAAAGAAGGCACATTACTTTCTGTTGCATCATATTTCTGCACTGTAGGGTTCATATCTCTCGTATCTTTCTAAAATCTAAGTTTAGTTTGGAAAATAAAGCTAGCTATATCAGGATCATGACATCCCATATAGGCAGATATCCAGGTCTTATCCTTAGAGTTAACAAGAACTATGATACAGAACATAGTGTCATGTAGCTGGATATTTTCGTTGTGGTGTAATGAAACTATTAAAATTTTTAGAATGGAAGAATAGAGTTAAACCATGAAGACAAGAATTATGCTACTACACTAAAAGGATCATTAAAAGTTTTTAAGATTTGTTTAAAATATGAGTCTACTAATTATTCAGATTTCTGTAGATGTGTATTAATGTTACAGAATTTATTATATTACCTTTTTCTATTATTTTAACATGAAACATTACTATAGACATTGGATACTTTTATTACTGTTATGGATCAATATATGGCAAATATACTATAATTACAGCAATAAATGTTTTATGAGGATCCCCCACTTGTAAAATTAACCACATAACTAAAAAAAATGAGTATATATAAAAATTTACATATTGTGTATATATATGTATTAGGCTATATGCAATATATATATAACCTACATATTGCATGTACTTCCTATGCTGTGTAGAGTAATATACTAGTTATAAATGATATAATTATATTGTATATATTCTATATTGTATATATTTTGGCTTTCCACTAAAAAGAATAAAAAAAATCTCACCAGAGCTGGCTTGATTTTAAATTAGATGTGGGCATGGATATATCTGGTTTATTATTTATTATGTAGTACCTATATACTCTCTGTATGCATAAATATACATCCAGCATATATAAATATATATTCATCAGTGTCTTCTGGTTCCTTAGGAATGATATGAGACACTCACCCTAACTGGCTCCTCAACTATCAGCTCCTTATTTCCTTAATTGTTTTTGTCACTACATGATTTTCTATAGCCCATGGCTGTGGTGAGGACACTTGCCTGTTCTCATGAACTTTACTTGTGCTATTTAATGTCTTTCTCAGAGAGAAACTGACAATTTATCTTAGGTCATTCACATGTGGTATCAATTTCTTTATTGACTGGAAAGCTCTGTACACCAGACCAATTATAATAATTTTGCTTTTTACGAATGACAAAATCCACCATCATTTTATTTTAAATTATAGGCATGACTGAGGTGGCACAACTAGCCTTCTTTAGATATGGTTAGAGATAATCTATATCACATTGACATGGCTTCAGCATGCAGGGAAGATATACAATTCTATACTTAAAAATGTGAACATGCAACTAGAGCATAAAATTCTGGACACTAGTTAATGTGGCTTTTACTTTAAAATGCATGTATAGTTCCTTTATTGGAAGTTACCTTTTCTTCAGTCTGTTTTGCCGCTAGGGCACTTTCTACAAGTGTGTTCTCAACATACTTTAGACAAAATGTGTTTTGACCTGACCAGCTTAATCTGGCTGCTTTAACATGAATTGGTATGCAGCATAGTATGGAACACTGGCAAATAAACACTGGTTAATAACTGTGATATATGTCTTAACCAACAATTTTTCATATAAGGATGGCATCTGCATTTACTTCTAGTCCAGCAAATTAGGATATTCTATTGTCTTAGTTTCAGAAACAGGAAGATAATTAATGCAAAAACACCTACTTTGAAATATTTTTTGTGTAATCAAATGTTAATTTAATATAGATTCTGTATAATATATGACATTAAAATTATTCAAAATTATTGTCCTGAGCTATTAGTTATTGTACTTATTTTACTACATAAAGAAACCAAAAGATTAATCACTTTTTGATTGTCCTGTCACTTAGGACATCAGTACATAGTAGATTATGAAGAAAATGATCAGGCAGTGGGAGACAGTCTGAAATTAAGTGCAGTAATGATAGGGCTTAATTTGTTTAAAATCTGAGATCACAAAAAGATTTTGGAAAATAAATATATAGAACAGGAATCTTAATACCTAATTGCATTCCTAAACATTGTATCATGCTTACCTCATGTGAATACTCTCTTGTGTAAGAATAAATTATTTCATATGGAAAGATAGAAAAGGAGGTAAATATGTTTATTTGTTAACCAGTAATACAGATTACCAGAAAACCAACTAGTGAATCTTCCTCCATCTTGTTTAACTGAGCTTTTGGCACCAAATCAAAATTAAATCACAGAAACACATAGAAATGAAAGGAAAGTGGGGGATTTTGAGAGATGCTATGTAGATTTTCTGATGTACCATGAAAAGCTATTTAGACTACAAAGCAATTTATGTAAGAGGAACTCTGGAACTTGGTGGCTGAATTTACCATTGCTTAAGTAGTCCAGGCTCTTCATGTAACTATATCAATCCTCACTGCAAATTTGACATTATTAAATATATTCATAAACCAATATAACAAAGACTGCAGGACTTTAATATAACAAATGATATAAGGCATATTTTTTCCAACTCTTATCATCCTATAAATAATGATGTTGCAACACATTTGGAATTAATAGCCTAATGACTTGGCTCACTTCACTTTCCATTAGCTCTCCATAGGAAGCTATAAGACTTGTAGCCATGAAACTATTTTCTTGACAAGAACAGCTTGTTCTACTTGTGTAAAAGAATTCCTCCAGATTAAGACGTTTTCATATCAATGGCAGTTCTGCTTCATAAATCAAAGTAAAATATGAGAATTTAAGCTCAATTTTATGATGCTTCTGAGAAGTTCTACTATAACTGCTGTTTTGGTGAGTGTAGTTGAAACTGAGTGTGGTTTCTGGATTCCCATAAAGAACCAGATTCTAGTGTGATCTAATGGCACATACTGGACAAGATGGGTCCTGACATGCAGATAATGTAGAAATAAAAGGGCTCAATGTTACAGAATCTTAAAATTTTAAACCTCAGTCCATAATATTGCAAAAGCTGTCTCCATCTTGAAAAGGCTCACAGAGTTGCATGACAATTTCTATTCATGCACATTTTCTCTGTGTACTGTTTGCTTGAGTAATGTAGCCAAAGTGGTATCTTCTATCCAGCTACTTTCCCAAGAAAAACAAAAGACAATGAGTTGTGCTAACAACCTGCAATGAAGCAATCAAAACTTGAAATTCCATTTGCCACAGTGAAAATTGACCACTCTTCTACTAGAAAGTCAAACAGTTCACACCTAATTTATAAATCAAGCATGCCAGGAACTACAGTAAAAACAAAAAAACAAACTCACACAAAAACAAACAAACAAAAACACCACAAACAAACAAAAAACAACAAAAACCCCAAACAACAACCTCCCTCCCCGTCCCCCCCAAAAAATTTTCAGACAGGCAAACAAACAGATTCAACATATAAAACCAAAGCAAAAAAAGTAACCAAACCCCAAATTCATTCTATTATGAATAGGGCATTTTCTGTAACAATGAAGTCAGTATAATTCTTGAAAAGTGCAAACTGGGTATATTAGCTAGGCTAATTAACATAAATGTGAAACTAATTTGATGGTTTATTTGCTTTTATATGTCAAAACATATAATGTATAAACAAAAATCAAAGAGCTTAACTTCATAGTTAAGTATGCCTCTGTAAAACAGGATTTTTTTTTGTTTTGCAGAGTGAACCAATTTGCTCTAGAACATCACGTCCTCCCCTCAAAAACATAATCCTCATGCTTTTTACACTGAACCCATGCTTCTTTCTCTAATGTATTTAACAACCCAATTTTCAGCAATTTCAACATGGACCTGAATTGACATTTTAATTTATATAGAGCACCAAATTCACAAATGAATTTTAGAGTATTCCCCCATGCCCAGTTATTCTACAACTAGCATTTCAGATCAGGGTTTGCCATCCACTTTCCATGCTTGTAAGTGGAGTCATTAAAAGACAGCTTCTATATTATAGTAATATACTTAACACTCCTCCTTCCAGTTCAATGTCATTAAAAGAATCACTGGGGGGTTTTAATGCTAGAAAATATTGTATGCACTGGTACTACCTGCTAAATATCCTGCATATTTCTGAGAAAATGTAGCAAAATAATATACAAAGGCTTTCTACAATCTTGAGGAATGCTCAAGTTGTGGGGGGTTTTTTTTGGGTTTTTGTTTTGTTTTGTTTTGTTTTTGTTTGTTTGTTTGTTTGTTTGGGGGGGTTTTTTTGGGTTTTTTTGGGTTTTTTTTTTTTTGTGCTTTCCATTGGGTTGAGAATGGTAGGTCTATTTTTCTGTAAAATTGCTTCCTCAAGTAATATGAGGATTTTTTTAGAAAATAAATAGCTTTAAATATTGTGCTCATCAATTATTTTTGAAAGTAATCTAAATCTTGCAACTTCACTTAAAATTTGCAGAAAGATTCAGAAAAATTTACATGTTTTTAATACCCAAAAGAATACCAAATTTGAATTCTTAATTTGGTTATTTTCTCATCTTTCCAGCTTAAATAAGTTTAAAACTCATCTTCCAAAGAAGAGACGTGGTTTAAAAAAGCAATTGTCCAGTTTTATTTTGTTTACATTGCACTGAAAATTTACATCATACTTTTACAAATCCTTTTTCATAAAAATATACTTCTTTACAAAAGTGTATGCATTAATATAAGAGGAGTAGCCAGTTGCAGAAGAAACATTTTAAACGATCTCAAATGTATTAACCTTAACATTAATGAATGAATAATAGTTATTGCAGTCATTTGAATAAACAAGAATAAATAACAACCAATGGTATAAAATATAAAACGGCATCCTTTTAGTAGAATACAGTTTGACAGAGTTGTATGAATATTCAAAACAAAGTGTTGTAAAATGATTTATAAGAAATTCATCAAACATTATAGAAATCCAAGCAGCAATCCTGGGTACAATGATTTTTGGTAGGCACTCTCTATTACGGTAATAAAAAGGTTATTTTCACGGAATTATTAATGTCTGAAAGGGACAATAACATATAATTCACACTGGCTAACACACAGCATTTGTGAGTCATGCTATGAATGGAAGACAATGACCTACAGCAAATAAATTATTGAGTTCCTGCTGAATAATTCTGATTTGAAATAACTGTAGAACTAAAACTTGTATTTCCTTAGAAGTGATTTTGGAATGTCTAAAACTTGTATTTGAGGGCTGTGGAATCTGAATTGTCCCTATAATGAATGGATTGTCCCTAATAAAATCATGGCTTTATATATAATCTCGATTTTTTTTTTTTTCATTGCACTATGGTAATATATTCAATTTGAAATGAGCTGTAAGGATTTGTTTCTATAGAGTACTGGAATATATAGACATAATAGATGTGGAAACACATTATTTCCAAATTATAACTTCCTGTTGCTTTGTAGATCTGATCCAAAGTTCATTGAAGTCTCTTAGAACCCATTCGTTTCAATGGGATAGCATCATGCTTTGTGCATGCATTTTGTCAAAATGCTGAAGGAACAAACAGGTAAGATATGGCCTAGTTTTAAATAATAGGAACTGAAAAATAGACTCCTATTTTTGATATAGGGATTTCATTACTAATATTACTGTAAACTGCACTTTTTAATAACAAATATTAAATTATGTTTTAACTTTGGAAACAAATGTAAGATGGTCACACCTGAATGTTCTTCAACATTAAAGGAACATATTCACATACAAAGCTCAATTCATATTAGCTTTTTCATTGTAAAATTTGTCTAGATACATGATTGACTAAAGAAATATATAAACATTACAATTTGTGGATACTGAATAGAAACAGAGAAAACAAGCTTGACTTGGAACATGGAAATGAAGCAAGATGTAAAGCAGGGAAGAAAGTTCACTTTATAAGGACATGAAATTTTAATTTTTTTTTCTGTGATACGAAAAGAGTAAGTTATACTTGCTGATTTCTAAATACTACATCCTGGACTCAGAAATTCAATTGTTCTGAGAAAAATTAAATACTTAACGGGCTGAAAAAGAGAAAGAGATACAAACTTATGAAAAAGATGTAGCATATGACTGTTAAAGAGATATCAGTGACCTATTGTCTCCTGTAAGTATAGCTCTTATTTTCTACCTATATCTTTTTTTTTTTTTTTAACCCAGTCCCTCTATTATAATTTTTATAAAGCACAGAATACTGATAGTGGATGCTCCTCCAATATATGCAAATATGATTTATGTTTTAGAATAACCTCCTTTTTTAAAAAAGCAAATAAACTGTGAGTAGCACTCATGGAGTGCAGCAAAATTTTTTAAAACTCTTTGTGGCATACACAAAGAAGAATTCTGATCCAGTTTATGAAAAAAAAAAAATAGAAACAAAATAACTACAACCCAGACTTTTCTATCATCCTCAGGAAAAGGTGACCCACTAGATCCTGAAAAGTGTGCTTTAATTTTTTTTTCATTTAATTTTTTTTTTTTTAATCAGTGAGCTGTGTGTGCACTGTATTGTGTCTCAATTTCCAGACTTTAAAGACAAATCATTACCACATTATACCATTGTGCAAACAGTGTTCAAGTTGGGGTCAAACCGTACTGCTTTCCCTTCCACTGACTTTGCATTTGTGTCATACATGGGGTTTTCAAAAGCAGCTTGTCCATTATTATTTTCATGTACAGAGCATCCTGTGTACTGTGTTTTAGGTGCAGTCCTGTAGAAGAAAGACAGAAGATTTGTAACTGCAGTTTTCCTCACTGACTTGATATGGTTGAAGAAACAGAACAGAGTTTAGCTTCCAATTCCAATTACAGGAGCTAAATGTGACACCTTGATTTTTTATCATATTTATGCTAAGAATTAGTACTGTCTTTGTTGAAGTTTAAGGGCTTTATGAAAATGGTGTTCACTTGGAAATTTAGTTAACAACCTTAGAAGAGGCTATCCATTTTTATTGCATCCATTATCCATTACCCAAGTTGTTATCCATTCCACTTGGATAATCAGATGATAAGGAGTACAACAAAATCTTGTAAAGACAAAATAACTCCACAGTCAGATGACTGAGGTTTTCTTTTTCCCTTTAGTGACTCAGCAATTTTACCAAGAATAAGTTTATAGCTGAAATGCCTTCTTTTTCACTAAATAACTCAAAATATCAGAGTTCAAACTCCTAAAAGATTTTGATCTATATTTCTATAAAAATGTTTTAAGTCATCAATATGGAAAGTTAAGACAAGTGCTTACAGCATACAGCTAATAGCAAATATATAAAAAAATTACATGGGAAATTTTTCATGATGGAGAAGTTGAAAACAAGTAGTACTAATTAAAAATGATGGCACATGTTTTAAACTAATGTTATCCTGTAATATATATTAGTAGTATTTTTGTCTAACTATCAGATGTAAATCCCCATTTTGGCAGTTAGTACACAATGAATTGTCTTGGCATTAAAGTGATTAAGGGTTCTTTAGTCATCAAATACTTCAAAGCTACAGGAGAAGCTTACTGCATCCAAAGAATTAATACTGGTCTAGGTAACATGAAAAAACCTGTTGAATTTAGACTGATGAAACTGAAAAGACTGGTGGCTATTTAAGATAATTGCATATGAACTAATAATTTCAGAAGCAGAAACAGTTTTACAATGAAATCTCTTGATTACATAATGTTTGCATATACTTGTATGCAAATAAACTGGTCAGGCATTAAGATAAATTAGTCAGGATTTGACTTGATTCTGTCACATGAAGAAAATAAAGGCAATTTATTGTAAGTACACACAAAATCTATCAATTATATTATTCAGTATAAGCCAAGAGTTTCCAGCATCTATTTTAATCTATTTTATCATGAAGAGATTAATTTATAAAATTTTAAATAGGTAGGAATGTAAGTACAGTGCCCTATAATAAACTCATCTCTTAGTTATTATACCAGCTCTTAATAGATGTAGGAAGAACTGTCTATATGCATATTTTGCAAAGCCTTTGTTGTTTTACAGAAAACTTCATTTACACTAGCAAAAACTGAAGACAAAAAAAATCACCAACACTTAGAAGAATAGAGGAATTCTGTATGTGTAATTTGTACTCACCTTTGTTTATAAAGATAAAAGCCAAAACCAGCAAATATAAGGGCAAAGAAAGGCACAAGGATAGCAATGGCCACTGAACTACTATTTGTACCATGTGGTTGATTAGAAGAATTTGAACCCTCGGACACGTTAAGACCTAAAAAAACAATAGGAAAAAACAAATGATGTTGTATACATGTCTCTAATCAGCAGCACATACTACTCCACAATCTTTGGAATTCAGTAACACCTGTTACTGGGTCATCATCATATGTTCTGCTGCATACATACAGCTGTATGCTGGAGTCACCTGGAGCTTTAATTTATATATTTATATATATTTATATATTCTGATTAATATGTGGATGCCACATGTTGGCAGAACAGTATGCCTACTCTGGTACAGTAAATATCTTACAGCATAATTCTTAATGAGATTCAACTTTTGTATGTAATGAAAACACATTACTGTACTGTGATACAAAAAGTCAAATTTATAATAGATTGATTATATTATCGGTTTTATTTGTATATTTCAGTAATTAATAAATACTACATACATAAAACCCAAACATATATCAAGGAAAAGGTCAATCACCTGAAAAGCAAATTGAAAACTCATTACTTCCTTAGGTGCTGCTATTGATACACAAGAGTGAAAGAGATAGGAACAATTTTGAATAGCTAAAGCCAA
>VWYO01018542.1:3859-30075 GCA_013400275.1 Rhadina sibilatrix
AAAAAAAAAAGGTAAATTTTGTTTAATAGTAAAAAAGGAAAAAGGAAGGAGGGAGGGAGGGAGGAAGGGTGTGTGATGGTGACAGGGAGACAGTGAGAATGGTTAGGTGGAACCAATCATTCATCCAAGGGTCCCAGTGATGTCTCGTTGCTCCTCTCCATCTGGTCTTCTTAGTGGTGAGGGTCCCTCCCATGGGCCAAAAATTATAGAATCCAATGGATTAATGTTTGTATGTTTGAGCCAGGTGGGATTGCCCAGGTGCCTCCTCCCCTGGGGAGGGCAAGTTTGACACTGTCCCTTACAACACTCTGGATCTGTTTCAGCATGTGCAGTGCTCAGCTGCAGGGTCTGTGGTTTCCCTTTGGGGGGACCTTTGATGGGCCATGACACCCCCTCTGCTGTCCTTCACATGGATGTGGCTTTCCCAGGAGTGAAGGGACCCCACAGCTGAGCAGCTCTGCACAGTGGAGGATGGGCATTCACTGCCTCTGAGCAGAGGCTTTTTCACTACACACCCAAAACCTCTCCTCCTCATCCCCCACTTTGGTGTTAGGGTCTGTGCCAGCCTGGCAGCTGAGAGCCCTGGGGCTGTAATCCCCATCCCAAAGAGTACCTGTGTGAATGTATTCTTATCTTCATCCAGGGCCAGGGCCTCATTCAGGGTTTTGGTGGTTTTCTCTGCAGCTTTTCTACAGTTTTTGCTATAATAGGCAGAGGTCCTTCATGAAGATGTTTAAGCCATAAACTATAACATTGAGTCTCCAACAGACTTTTAAAACCGTGGGGTGCATTTCATGTAATTTGTACAGAGACGTGCAAATGCAACTCATCCCCAAATCACTCTCAAGACAGAAAAGACAAATCTGTCTCTTCTTTCTTAGGAGTTCCACTGGTCAGGGTCAGATTTAATTTTCAATGTAGCCTCAACAGTAGCCCTTGAGGCAAAGACTGTCAAAAGGTATGCACTGACTGAGAACAAGTTTAAACTACTCTTGCTTTCCCGACAGTCCTGCCTTTTCCAATTTTTCTCTAGGTAGAGAAGTGTGTTGCTTTTGACTCTTTCAGACTTCCCCAGAGGACTTTCGGCAGGACCTTCCTGTAATCAGATTTATGTCAGTATAGGGAAATTACAGAAAGAATGTGAAATATAAAACAACATCTCTTACAGCAAGAGATGCTCCCAAATTAACACCAAGTATTTTAATTAAAGATTAGACATGTCATGAAACCACTCAGCCAGCGCCTTAATAGGAAAGCACATGGCCTAAATAGAAATGATGATGGTTTATAGTTATTATCTGTGACCTATTTGGCAACTGCTAAGGAAAAATTAAAGCTTTTCTACCAATCCATACTGAAACATTCTAAAATGCTGAGTGCATATTCTCTGCCTACTCTTCAGGAACAACTTGCATTGATGTCTTTTGGAAATTTGATATAAATCTAGGTCAAAGAGCTAAAACACATACCAGAAATCAATGAGAAATTATTAACTACTGCTGAATTAGAGGTTTTAAGTGTTCCCCTTACAATGGTACTGAACCACTTCAAGTGCAATCACAGTGTGGTGAAATGCTTAAAAGTACTGAGACTGAGAGGACAAGCTTGGCAACCCTGAATTTCAGCTGTCGTGCCAGCTGCAGCATCACTACCTTGGCAGCCCACCTCACTCTCTGGCTGTCCTGCTCCCAGCACAGCTGGTGCTGTGGTCACACAGCATATGCACACACACCTCTGAATCCATTCCTTTACAGGGTTTAACTCACCTCCAGGAAGCAGTTCTTCTGGAGTAACATCAGAACTGGGAGAGGTGCACAAAGGAGTGACAGATGTCACGGTAAGCTGTGGTTTAATACCAGGATGTGAATCAGGTAGAGAAATAAAAAAACAACCCTTTTGTGTTCTACACAACTGATTAATTTCCAGTCACTGAGCTATTAGATTTGTTACAGGTCTGTACTGCTACAGGTAAAAAACTTAGATAGTAATTAGTGTACTTACAGGAAATTGTTCTGTCCTAGAAAATAAACACTTTCCAGAAAGACAAGAAATATCGTTGATTAGCAGATTTGTTCTGCAAGAGGAATATTCTGCTTGCTTTGAGCTTTTCCAAGTTTTATGTAATATAATCAGAATATTCAGATTAAATCATCTCATCTGAAACTGCCTTATGCACAAACACCCAGATAAAAAATTGGACATAGGAAGATTCTCATGTGTGCCTGCAACTGAAATTCAGCTTTATAGAACAACATAGACAGCAAAAGCATTTCCCTTGGGATTGAGAATCTTGGGGAGCTACATTCAAAAGCTACATTCAACAGCACTGGTGAGGTTCCATAAAAGCATGAGAAAAACTCTGTAACAAGAACTTAAAAATTCTTCCTGATCCTTAATCTTTTCAGTGTAACTAAAATGATATACCAGAGCAATATTGAGAAACTCTAACCGTAGAACTGACAGAAACATCAAACTTCACCAAAAACATATTTTCATCTTTTTCTTGACACATTAATATTTTTAAACAAGGTAGATGATGCGGATTTATACCTTATTATGAATACAAGAGTGTGAAAATAGCTGAGGAGATATTTGGGAATCTGTCTATATGTTATAAGATTAATTAATTCATTGAAGCATGCTTTATTATCTATGAAAAAAAATTAATGTAGCTATAGAAAAGAAGCCGTACATAATAAAAGGCTAACAACCTTCAGGGTCTCCATTCACCATAAAACTAATTTCACACCTAGTCTATTATGTAATGTGCTATGAAAATACTCTTTGCTTCAAGATATGTTTGTATTTGTTTGGTCCATATAAAAGTTATGTTCAATGCTATACAAATCATCCATAGAATAATTTCATAAACAGTGAAACGATGTTTGTTCTCTTGTTTCACAAATTAGAAGCTTACAATGATGTTTGTTCTCTTGTTTCACAAATTAGAAGCTTACATAGTCAGTATAAAGAAAAAAAGATCATAATAACTTTTTTCTCTAATATCTAAATATTTACCATAACTGCCAACAAGCATTGAAAATATTTGGACTCTTTTATGGTTTGCATAGTTTGATGAATATTTCTAAGACTGATGTAACTTAATGAATGATTATTTAACATTCTATTATGAAAAGTAATCAAAAGAAAAGAACAGAAGGAAAGGTTATTCAAGGAAGCTCACTTTAAAAAATAGATTGTATGAAGTATCTTTTCCTTTTAAAATTCTGTTTTTGTCTCATCTGGAAAACAAGCAAAAAAGTCAAATAGGTAATGAAAGCAAACAACAGGATCTAGTGGCTACTGAGTTGAATAGAAATACTTCTGAACCACACTCTAAAATCCAGAGCATACCTGGGAATTGGAAAGGCTGAGGACAGACTGGGGTTCTTTATCTGTTTTCTGAAAGACATAGAAATACAAACACAAAATCCAGCACAACCCAATACTCATTTAAACCAATAACAAACTTTTGGTTTGTTTGATAGGGAAACTTCAACAATATTCAATGAAGTCCAAACGGGGTAAACTGATGTGGAATATGTACAACCAATTGTAGTCACTCAATGCTTTTTAATTTTAAATGAGTTTGCTCTTCTTACTGGTGAGTACTGTAACCCACTTCAATTATTTCTAAAATTGTGATTTATGCTTTGTTTCAAATTCTGCATTACCAGTTATCTGGTCATGAAGAAAAGTTTGGGATTCACACAAATATCTGCTGTCATGACTTGTTTATTTTCTCAGTAATTCTATTTGCTTAAGAGAGAATACTTTGGAAGAAAATTTGATTTAGAATAAATGATATCTGTTTTTAAAGTAAAAGCCATTTTTCCATGCCAACAACAGTATCTTTTAACACATTATTTAAAGGAGATAAGCATTTCTTTACAACTAAACTAATAAAAATATCAAAGAGATGTAGAATATATTTATAATACATTTAAAATCTATAGTAAGTGCCCCAACAAGTATCACTTTTTCTTCTGTCAGCCTAAAATCCTGATATTACACCAGTTGAATAAATTTTGTTCTTCTTTTTTTCTACTTCAATTGCCTGCTATTGAAATTCTTGCATTATACACAGAAAAGAAATCATTCAACTGCAAACTTTTCAACAGCAGCTAGTGGATAACAACAGCATATGTGCATAATAAAATGATTTTTCATTTTTAAGAGTTGATCTTTATACATTCATATGATAAAAGCAAAGATCTTGTTATGACTGACGTGCAACTATAATGTCAAATTTACATTATATACTTATATATCCAAATATTCTGCATCTGAAGTATATAAAGAAGACAACAAACATTATCTTCTCTAAGCACTTCTACTTTAAAGAAAAAACCTGCAACATATAAAAAAAATATGAATTTATATCACATTTTACTATCTTGCAACAAAACCCTACTTCTTTAAGATTAAGAATCCCATGCCTTATCAGAAATAACTTTTCAAAAGTTCTAGTAATACATATGGGATTCAAGTTATCTGGAACTGGGAACTATCCATGTTTTCTATGATCTGTGATAAGATAAAATATATTGTAAAAAATGTCTTCTATCTCTAATATCCAAACCCCCTTTACTTTTCCTAAGACTTTATAAATATAAAAGTTATTTGATTTGGGAAAGAAAAAAAAAACCAAAAAACTTCCAGCATTTTTAGCCATCATCTATATTTTAACATATTTATAACAATATACACAATGAAGACACATTCTGGTGATTAATGTACTGTAAGTTTCATTATCAGATTTTGCAAAGAAAAACTGTTTGACAACAATCTTTATTCAGCAGGCTTTCAACAACATTGCTGCAGATGCTGCCTTAGTAGCCCCGTGTCCTCTTTGAAGGTCATATGAAAATTATAAAGCATAAGCTCCAAGAGAATCAGAATTCTGACATTAAAAAAAAAAAGCAAATGCACACTATGAGAAGCATCACATGAACAATATTCAACAAAGAAATCTCTGCTTAACTGAGGACTGCAATTTGAAGCAATGGCAAAAAAAATAAGCTCTTCTCAGCAAAGTCTATTGAGAATGCAAGATAATCATCCAATATACCTGAGATAGATTTTTATCACTGTAACTGGTCCCACATCAGAGTTTTTGAGAGGAATATAAGGCATATCTTGCAACAGTAACATTTACCAAAATCAATTCTAAAGTTTTCTTGTCACTGCCTGTTGACCTTCAACATAGCTTTATACTCTTACTAGCAAGAACTAGGAATTCACACGTGGATGGTTATGATTAGAGAACAAAGCACAAAGGATGCCTTCATCTGTGATTTGCCAGTCACATTGGGGGCCCTCCAAGAAAATTAAATTTTCTGACTTCATGAACAGAAACTTTTTTTGTGATGTCACCATAGCACCATGAAGACCAATCTCAAATTTGTAGTTTGGTTGTCTGACTTCCACCCGAGCTGGCTTGATGCTTTAAAACTCTCACTTATTCAGGTACAGTAACATAAGAACAACCATGAGATGTAACCAGGTGCAACAGCATTTTCACTGGAAAACCTTTATGGACACACTAGTAAATTTTTGTATGTTGGACAACCCACAAAAGTGAATGGCATTTCTACTGCAATTAAATTAAACACACAAATAGATAAAAAAAATATTTTGTACCACCAAGAAGAAAAAAAAATGGCATAAATTGTTGACAATTTGTAAACCATACAAGAGAGTCTGTCAGTGTTGACTGAATCATTAATTATTCTTTTCTTGCTGATAGACAACTTCCTGGGAGTACTCAGCTAAAATACTCAGAGTCTATTTTTTTTCTTCTAAACCTGAATATTTCAATCTTGCGAAGAGAGACTTCTTAAAAATTTAATCATGAACTCTTCAAGAAAGAAAGAAAGAAATCAGACTGTTTTAAAGTATTTTTATCGGATACCTAAAATACAAAATCTGTTTATTGTTGTGGTAAATGTTGGCCTTTGACAAACAGGTAGTTATAAATATATGCCTTCTTAATTTCACATACTCTCATTGTGGTTTTTCAATATCATATTTAAAAAAAAATCAAAAAGATGAAATAATTTCATTTCCCACATTTCATCACATTATATAAAGATGTTAAAAAGCTTTTCATATATTGCTGCATATGATCTACAAATGTGTCATTCTTCACTGTACATTTTAGCTTTTATGTTTTGCATGAGTTTCCATCTTTTGACTTAAAACCAAATTTATTCTTTTGCAACATTTAACACAGTTCTTCTGTGAGTCTTTCTTAATTTTACAGTGTTTCTACAGATTTTTTAGCAGTGCAGTTACAATACAGTGGAAACAGGTGGCCTCAGAAATAATGGCAAGTCTCTCTACAGTGGAATTAAAAGGCAGTGGGAGACTGGATTTCTCATCAAAGTTTTATTTTCAGGAGAAGGCAAAAGCTTTGAGAACTACTTTCTTGCAGCCAGAAACCTCCTGTCCTTGACAAAATATAGACTCTTGATTAATTCTGTCAGCACTAATTTTTTTTTCCTCAAATTTTGGAAAAAAGAAAAAAATAAGAGAGAGAGAACAAGATTAATTGAATCTGGGGGATCAATCTATTCCTATAAACTCATTGACTTTTTGATTTGGCACATAAAGAAGTCAGTTTTTCACTCAAGTAGCCAATGAGTCACTGGTAGAGACAGGATTGCATATGCAAAAGTTCTGAATATTCTCAGATTTCCTTACAGTCTTCCAGATAATGTTGCTGTTCTTTGAAGTTATATACAGCAAAAATAGGTTTCAAAAGTATTAGTACATTAAAAATAGGCATGGGAAAGAAAACATCCTGCAGTTGGGAATAATTTTTGCTGTATAAAACATGCTAAAGAGATTCAAGATCCTAAAGATATATGTAGGAAGCATATTTTTACTTCTATATTCTTTTGTTATATTTTTGTTTTGATGGGAATGAGAACTTATTTTGGAAGCAAAGAAATTCTGGTCCTATCTTTGTTGTAGTCAAACTCTATTTCTGTTCCTATTATATAGGAAAAGACAGAAGCCATCACCAGCCAGCCATGATGAAAGTATGTTCATCAAAATTTATGAAATGCTGCTGGCAAGCAGGTGCAAAACACTACAGTCTTACTGATTCAGGAGTGACAGTTCTGCTGTCTCACCAAGATACCACAACTTAGGATATTGTAGCCCTTTCCAACTTTATAATAATTGCCAACCAACATATAAAAAATTTTATTTTGTGCATAAGTATTTTATATTTTTGTNGCTTTATAATAATTGTCAACCAACATATAAAAAAATTTATATTGTTTTATTTTGTGCATAAGTATTTTATATTTTTGTATTACTCTTGAAGAATTAATGGTTCCTTAGACACATTAACTATTAGTGTCTAGCATTCCTTAGACACTTAAACTATTTTAACTGCTGTTCTTTCAAAAAACAGAAGACAAAAAGATCGAAGTACCTTTCAACTTTATAACTATTTTATGCAGACATTTAGAAAAATCCTCCTACTCTAATAGAAAAATCCACCTACATTTTCTTGTTCATTTATCAGTAGCAGAAAAAATTTTGTTGTCATTATGCTGGAAAGCAATTGGTAAAAAGAAAAGTTAAGCTGTTTAGAAAAGAGAAGAACCCTCCCAGCACTATCTTGTAACTGAGGACAAATTCTAGCTGTTGGATGCAGTGGCTTGGCAGATCAATGCTAAATGAGCAAGAAACTCACACAAGTTTTGCAACTTCCTACAATAAAGCAGTTTCTTCACAAGGAAAGCACTCTTGTCAGAATTACAGGGCTTTAGTCACATGTCTTACTGAATAAAAGAAAGCATCATAACAGTTCTACCCCTTCTTCCAAGAGTCTGATGTTGCATCTAAACACTGGCAGTGACCTAGGCATGTCACCAGGTTTGAGGGCTTCAGAAGAGGAACCTTCTTGCTGGGCTAAGGAGTCTAGACAAAACACAATAAAACAAAACAAAAGGAGGGGCAATGAATTTTCAAGTTAGTCCCATGATGCCTAAGAAAAGTTCTTCGAAGCAGGGGGATGTTTTCAAGATCTCAGTTTTGGCTTTCAGGTTATCCAAGTACTCTCTACACAGGTATCTCCTGTGCTGTCCTCATCTCCAATGCTAAGTCCTTGATGCAAGGACAGGCCAGCAGATGCTTAGCAGCTGCTTTTCAAATTCTTTCTAGGACCACATACATGTGCACATTATCTCCCTGCTGCAGCTTGGTTAACACACAAGAAAACGTCAGAGAACAAAATGCTGTGAAATACTGAGGAACAACATCATGCCTGCTGTTTTGGACATCTCCCATTCTCAGGGTTTTATGACCATTTACAACTTTAAGAACCATGAGATTGCAATGGTTTTTTTTGGTATCTTGAACAGTTTAGAGAGGTTCCATAAACCACTATTTTTAAAATTAGAAGCTCTATAATTACTAAATTATGTTAGTTTTCACTCATACAATGCAATATATTCTTTAGAGTAGCTATTTTTTCCTCTTATAAAGAAATCAAGCCATGTGTACTAAGGAACATGACTAGCAGATACCTAGAAAAATGATATATTCTTCGCTGTAATGCCAAGAAAGCAGGAATTTCCATAAGTTGTGGTAAATCAATAATTTCTATCATAGATTGTACTGTTAGTACATTTTTAATTGAAATACTTACTTAGAATCTGACTTTTATTAATGAAACAAACAAAATCCAGTAAAAATAATACTGGCATGATAGACTGGAAAACAAAAATGTTCACAGAAATTTAGAATCAGAAGTTTAGGCATCAAAATGCCAAAAGCAGAGAATGAAATCCATTTGAAACATTAGAATCGTGTTTATTCATATTAGTGCTGTACGTTTAGATGATATTTTACAAAATATTCTTATTTTTCTATTTATTAAAAAATATATTTGAAGTTACTATAAGAAAATTTTTCACATCTACTGGCAGATGTTACAGCATCCAGTTGGAATCAATGCAATTTAATTTTCATTTCCTCTTTCTGCATCTTTCCTTTCTATGCTTTGGCATTTTCCTTTTTTATGCATTTGTAATGTTCTATCTTACAATTTAAGAATTTTTCTTTTAGTTTATTTATCGTATTGTCACAGACCAGGCAAAATTTGCACTTACCTAAGTCTGCTGTGTCTGCTTTTCAACGTACAAGGAAAATATTATTTTTCAAACAACGATTTCATGCAACACTAATGATCTCCAGTGGCCAATTAGTTATGAGGTTGATTCCGCTAACAGTTTTGCTGAAGAATGACTTGAATAGTTATTTTAATTGTAACGATGTCTACTTAATAAAAATTCAATCATAGCAAACACAATTCAAGAGCTTGGGGATGAACACGTGGTGGTTATAAGGAAGGAGTTTCTCCCACAGCCAGGTCCAAGTAAGGTAGAGTGCTGACAGACACATCACTGCCACTCTCCACTGACACCTGGTAACTCACCATAGTTTTTGAAGGAATGGAATAAATGTGCCTAATACATAATGAATAAAATAGCAGCTGACACTTTAGTCTGTGGAGTGTGAAACTGATATTCCAGGGCAAGTGGCAGAACAGCAACCATCAAGGGGTCTTGCAAAGGTGTCTCTCATACATGAGCACTTGTATGAGCAGGAGAGGAATAATAACACCAGAGCAGTACATTCTAGAAAAATTATATTATTTTTTACAACCACAGCTTTCAAAACCAAGGATTACAGAAATCATAGGAGTTAAGACTATATCAGATGTTTCAAAAGGCAGAAAAAAAAAAAAAAGAGCTTGAAAAAGGTATCTAGAACTGAGGAGATTGTAGCAGGGTTTCTATTTATGAAAAAGAAATTATAGATTCTGAAAGCTTAAGATAAAACTGAAGAACAACAACAAAAAAAAAACCAAAAAAAACCAAAAACAAAACAAAAGAAAACCAACCCAAGTAGCTTCTCTAGAGCTACAGAAAGCCAAGACCATTACAGACTATTCATACCTAGGCAGACAGCATTTCCAGGCTTTCTTTAGGTTGTGGGCATTGCCTTGAAAAACACATTTCTTCAGCACTTCTGATGGCACTAGCACAAATATCTGAGATTATCTTTTTTCCTCTGTAGTTGAGAAGCAGATTGAGTGACCAAAGTCCAGTTATATAAATAACAAACAAGATGTCGGTGGTATTGGTTTTACTTGTAACCTTTTGTTTTCAAATATGCAAGCAAGTTTCAATTATGTAACTTGACTATTGATTTTAAACACTACTGCACAAGCTTCTCCTTTTATACAGACCATGTATTTCACAAAGAGATGAGATCAACAATATGGACACCTCAGCTTTCCATAAAGAGATAATTTTCAAGAAAGATGTGCTGTTGCTTTGAGGGATATGTTTCATGACCAGAAAACCCAACAAAATGCTTTAGGCCAAACCTATCTTGGCCACGATGATGTTAATTCTGCTGATAGGATTTAAATGCTGCTGTTATGAGGTGCAAACAGCACATGCCTACAAAATGCTGCAAAGGCAGATCCCCAAAATAAAATCCACGCCTTGCTCATTTGAGACCCACAACAGTTGGTTTTTTTAATAACTGAAACTCTATTATTTATTGTGTTGCATTCACTTGTATTTTAGGAACTTTATATATCCCTCTGTCGCTTTGCTCTTTCTTTCTGCAGTTACATGTATGCTGTATGTCTTTACATGATCCTCCTTTATCATGAACTAAAGGTGGAAAAAAAATAGAATTACTCAGGTTCTAAAAAACCTTTAAAATCACTGAATCCAACTATCTTGTGGTTTTGGTTTTTTTTTCAGCTGAGGCAAAGCAGATGAATGATGAGTTAACATCTGCTGTTCTCTTCACTGGCAAGAAGCTCTGCAAATTATTTATCTTCCCATTCTAGGCTGTCCCATTATGACCCTTTGAGGGAAGGGTCATTCCATACATTAAATATTTGGTGAGAGAAGAAGAAATGTTACAGGAAGAACATAACAGCAAATGGGGAACAACAGGAAAACACAACATCACTATTGCAAATGTTCTCTGAAGTGAAGCTCTAGTAAACAGAGCTATGTGCTTCATATATTCAAGCCTCAGCTCTCTCAGCTTTTTGATTTTCATCAAAATAACAGGATTCTGTTTACTGTTGGAATTCCAGAACAAATTGATTACCCTTAAAAAATGTTACGCTGGAATATAACACAGCACATATGAAAGGGGTTTTCTTTCATTATTCTCAAAAGTAATTTCATACTTAGCAATAAAATAATTTTTTTTCTGATCCTTCACTTCAAAAACTGAGGTGGGAAGTAGAGCTCCATGACTTCATTACAAATATTTGAGGCCTGACAATGCAAAATATATTTGCTTTCGAGGCATAGATATAAGGGCATGAAAGCATAAATCATAAAATCTTCTTCCAAATTATATTGCAGGACTGACTACTACTATTATTTCTGAAATATTGTTGTCTATCAGTTCTTGAAAATTTCTAATCAAGTGAAAATATCCGTTTTTGTACATGGAAACAACTACCCTACTATCAATCTAAAAACAGATATGTGATTATCAAATTAGCTTGATCATTCTTTTCCTACCTCTGGGGGAAATTGACCACTGAGCATATAGCAGCTTCCTGAATATTTGAATACAGCAGTACTTATTAATTCAGAGCTATTGGGTCTTCTGCATCTTGCCATTCACTGAGAAAGTTCTATCATGTCTAACAGGCATGGCTGTTTCTTACTAACTTGAATTTATTCCACTCAAGGTGTTTTCAAAACTGAATATTTCTCAGATAGCAAAATGCAGCTTTACAGGCCTGTAATTCCCTGTGTCCTCACTTCCTTTCTAAGGTAGTAATTTATCTTTTCCCATCTTCACTTTTCTGGGACCCCCTCTTGTCCTGTAAAACCTCTCAGAGATAATTAGTAACAGCCCAGTCATTATTTCAGTTAAAGGTTTATATACTGTAGGAAGAAATTCAAGAAGCCCTGCCTCCGTAACTAACTTACACAATACTTAATAGTTCTTAATTTTGCTTGGTTACCCTTGTAAAAAAGCCCTGCATAAGGCAGTAAGAATGCCTGTGCATTTCCAATGGAAATGAATGCACCACAAAACAACCTATTGGAAATCCAGTAACCTGATTTATACTCTGCCCTCTGTGTATACTGTTTGATCTTAGGGTTTTTGGATAGCTCTGATAAGGTATTGATTCATATCACTGATGATATTCTACTTATTCACTTAACAGCATGATAACTAATCTTGACACTGCAAGTCCTATCAAAGATGGTTTGGGTTTGGGTTCTGTTTGTGTGTGTGTCTTTTTTTCAAACCTGCAGTATGTGCTGCAGAAAATATTAGGTATACTAAAGCATAATAAGTCTTTCCATTTTATTCTTATATAGGGAAGCTGGGGGAAAAAGAAAGGTACAGACTTTGTACAGGACAGTCACCAATTACTTAAAAAAATGGAGAATATCTGTCTGCAAGTAATGTTGCCTTCAATTGTGAGAAACTCTCACGTAAAAAGAAAGTAAAGCCTTGATATTTCCCCAGTCACTTATATTTTGAATTATGATGTGTTTGTATAAGGATGGTTAAATGAATATATATTTTTTTTCACTTTTGTGCCTTCTTGCTTATATGATTTTTATGGCTTCCTAATTTTTACTCATTTGGAATAAAGGGTTTAAAAGATTTCATTTCAGACTTGCTTTCTGCTTTCTTTTCTTTGTTCTCTAATTGCTGCTATAGTAGCACCAGCACAGAAAACAAACAATATGTTTTAGGTTCTTTCAGAGGATCTCTCTACCAGCCTACTGATTTTTCTTTGGTGATGAATTTGTAAGGATGTGTTTCATATTCACTGTTTTCCAGTAAATATTTCAATATTTCCGGCATAGCTATTAGAATGTTTTGTTCACATGAATTGCTAATGTTTATACTGTTGTCTTTCAAGGCTCTTCAAAGCAACCCAAAGTGGCCTTGGGGTGTATTACAATGAAATAATGGTAAGACTGAGAAAGAATTGTATGCAGGGGGAATAATAAAGCAACATCATAACTTTGACCAAATCCCTTTAGGGCAGAATGCCTTAATTCATAAGTATTGAGCAAGCACAGATGCAGCAAAGCAGATTGTTAGAGACAAGAAAATTTGGAAATTGAAGTTCATAAAGCTTTGCATATATGGATGACAGGCTATAAAAGCAAAGCCAATTTAATGTCTCATTGCAGCAGCATCTTTCGACCTTGCTGAGAAGCAGAACAGACTGTAATAAAGGAAGAAAGGTCGCAGAGAGAGGAGCCCTGTACTGACTCTAACGCAAAGAACAAGAATCTTTGTGAGAATTCAAGCCTCTGACTCTCACATGCCAGGTGATCTGGAAGGAACCGAATAAATAACCAATGAGGAAAGGTTAATACCGGGTTTCAAAACCCCATTGAGTCAAAAATCAAAAGTTGAGCAAAGTAGACATAAAAAAAACAGAGATAAAGCCAAGCATATTTAGAAACTGGTGCAGTAGTAGTACATTATTGAAGATGATTCAGACAAGAAAACACTACTTATATTACTATCCAAAATATGTATGTTCACTCTGGGATTATTTTATCATTCAAAGGATTATGTACATACAGAAACAAACCACGTCTATAGACACTTACAGACAAAAAAGTGGAGGATTCCTTGATATTAATGTATTAATATATGCTAGGTAACAATGTTCCATGATCACGTAATGAAAGAGTATTTAGAAGAGGCACATGGAAAAGGGCACAATACAACGAGCTGACAGAGCCTTAAATGAGGAGAAAATTCTCTGCTGGCAGAAGTTGGCACTATGCCTGGTACATCAAAGAAGCTGAATCAATCTGTAGAGAACCTGATCTTGAGTAACCCAATTTTAATTCCACTAAACAGTCTATGGGGTTTAATATCCTTCCACATATTTTATTCATAAATGAAAAATATAAGAAGCATGGAATAAACAGAGTAAACTATGTCAGTACAGTCAAAATATTACAGAAATATGCAGAAAAAAAATTAAAGGTACCATATTATCAATTTTAATACAATCAATACACACAAAGGTCTACCACTTATAACACCAGAGTGCCTTAGTCTTACATGACATCTGCTGTTCTGAATTTCATTGCAGAGGGCACTGACACTTTTGACACTTACTGAATCATCAAATTCAGTTTTAAGAAACTGAACAAAGAGTTCTTTCTGAAAATACATATTTTTTTACAGATTTTCCATTATGACAAGAAAAAGGAGAACATGTTCCTTTGCTAAGTTCTGAATTGTGAAGAATTATGCCTTTTCCTGCCTTGAAAAAAAAACTAAGTCATCTTCTATGTCATCTCAGTCCTCTGAGTAGCTCTTAAGCAAATATAGTTAGGTTGTCTGCCACCCCAAAGAAGCCCAGGGCACTGAAGATCAGTGGAAACTACTGGATTCATCTTCTACTCACAGTATGTCACTCCTTTTCTCTCTGCTTTACCTCTCCCTTCTGTGTACACTTAATGTTATAAAATAAAGTCGGTATGGTTGAACCGGTATTTGCTCTTGTTTGCACCTTATTTTGGGCAGAGGACTTAAACACTGAATTGTAATAGAAGGAAAGGTTGATAACCCATATCACCTTCTGCAGGAGGAACTCAAACATAACTCCCAAGGGATCACATGAGAATCAAAACAGGAACTCAAAAGGGGCAGAGTGCAACAGTCGCTACTTCTATCCTTTTTTTTCACTTGGAAGACAGTTTCCAATATATTAATTTTTATCCACTTACTTCCAATTGTTTGTTTCCTACTTTGCAATGTAAACAAAATTCCCTGGTGATACAATCTTTTATTTCATTCAGAATGCAATCTGTCTCTCTTTTACTGTTTCCAGTTGATTTTTTTCAGCTGATTGGAACATTTGACCAGTCTTCATTTATTTTTTCACAGATAAACAAAAAAAATGTAATTCAGCAAGGCACAATATACCATTGTATTACCCTCTACTTGTGCAAATTAATTCACAGGAAAGTACCTAAACTATTATTCCAAGATGTACTAGGATATATCTCAGTCATCATTTTCTTTCATGGCTATTTTAAAATGAATAAAGAAAGAACACCAACGGAAATATTTTTTCCATAACTCTTTTTACCAGGAGCCCCAAATTGCCAATTATTTGTTTATGAGAAAAATTAAATGAGATTATTACGTAAGCAGAATAAATTCCAAAAATCTGGACTAGCTGTTGCATTTCAGAAGAGATTTTTTAAAATCACTTTTTAGAGTCCTTGGAATTCACCAGCTGAATGTTCAGCACTTGGCAAAGAAGACAATGTTGTACATCAATATTGTAGATACTGAGAAAACCACAAAATTTTTCATTCTGTTGCCATATAGAAAGACCAAACCCACATATGAGCACTGCATGTGACTCTGGTGTTTCATTTCTGGAAGAGTCTATTGGCATTAGAGAAGGAGATCAAAGGCATGGGGCAGGTGCTGTCCAACACTAATACGGTTGGTGCTCCTTTCTTTGGAGAGGAAATGCTGACCAATATTTACAAAATCATGATGACAAGAGGCATTTTATGCACAGCTGGTACTTGCATACAAGATCTAGTGTGTCCTTGATAAAAGAAGCAGGGGATCAGATGAACAGAGACAAAAGGAAATATTTCTTCACCACTGCAGGCGGTAGAATTTGTAGACACAAAGACACATGCACACAGCAGGTTAACATATGAATTAGATTATTGGACAACAGACATACAAAAAGAATTAGTGTGATAGTCCCTCAAATATTCCAAACACAACAGTTGTCAATGCTGGCAGAGGATAAGGGCAAGAGCATTTCTTCTAGACACAGAAGAGTGTGCTAGATGGATGAGTGGTCTGCCTAAGTGGGGCATTCTCAATATGTCTATGTTGAACAAAAAGAAAATTATCAGCGCTTTTCTGTTTCTAAGTGTAGAAACACATGTTTCTGTTTCTCTGTGTAGTTTCATAAAATTAAATAAATGGCTCAGCTCTTTCAGAATATTACATTTTTGGCCTTAGAAGAGACCAGAAATCAAAAATTTTTGAGCAAGTTGTAGCTATGCCATTGAATCAATGAAAAAAAAAAATAAAAAACAAAAACAAAACAAACAGAAAACAAACTTTAGATTTCCTTCAAGGAGCTACAGACTGAACAAATGGGAAGACACACTCTCAGTCTGATTTTCTATACCACCTAAGTTTCTTCATGGCCAAAGCAATCCAGGAACCAACTGTAATCCGAAGAGATATTTCTATCTGGAAGAAACACCAGTGACAGGAATTTGTCTTAAATTCTAGCCAAAACTAGGTCCTTTGCTACCATCTTGAACGCAGGAATCATAGCAATGAACCCTCTACTAAAAAAATAGGCTTGGAAAGAATAATTCCATGTTGGAAGTGCAGAACTTGAAAAGTATGTCTGAAAGCAGAATACTCGTTTTCCCTTAGACTACAGGTTATAATACTCATCTGGAAAGCTAGATAAACTTACCCAGATTCTTTTACAGATTTAGGGAAAAGTTTTGGAAGATACTTTTTATATGCAGACTTTCTTTTTAGGATTTTTTTTTAAGATGTTATCGCAGTTTGTAGGTCACAAAGTGTTTGCAGCAGGGGTGATGCAAGGGTTGTAGCAGGATTGCCCCTGTGAGAAACTAATAGCCATGATATATTGTTGTATCCCACCTACAGACATGTTTGGAAACCCTCCTGAGGACAGCAAGAGCACCCAGTTTATCTTGAAAAAGCAGAAGGACGTGATCAGTGTAATGACAGCAGGATTTTCTTTTGAACAGGAGGTAGTTGCTGGTTGCTTTAAATGTCAGGTAGGATTTGAACAAAGAATGAGTAAACAGCAGAAGGGTTCTGGAAGAACATATTCATAAATGCAAAACATAAACCCAACACCTTTCTATCACCAAGGTGATTTAATTGTTTGGAACCAACAAAATTCCATGAGCGTGGAATTGCACAGATGTATTGAATTCTGTTTCAGAGCAGACTTGTCTTGAATAAATTATAGTCCCTTGTAGCAAATAATTTCTATTACTTGTTCATAAAGCTATACATATGCCTATACAAGTTCTCGTATTAACACCCTAAAATAGAAAGTTCTTTATGATCTTCTGAATTTACAAGAGAGTTTGGTCACATTTTCTCTTGGACAAAGGAAATCACGCATAAAACAAAAGAAGCTTTCTAAACAAACAGAAGACTTACAGGGAATATGAGTTGTCATAATCATTTAAAATTTAGATAAGTATTTGTCAGTACCAACTGATAACATAGGTGAAGAGAATAGTCCTATACATGTCTGTAACAACAAGGAGACAATCTGGTTAATAATCTGTTCTTTCCTATTGTGAGGATCCTTCTACAAAATGGTTCTATGGATCTTTTAAACTTGGTTATAAGTAAAAAAACTTCACCTAGCTTCAATTAGAAAGGAAACAAAAAACCAAAGTGGTTTTAATATATATGTGCAACGACTAGTTTGTCTTCATTTAAAGAAAGTCTTTTTATTCACAAAAAATATGCTGACACTACACCAAGCCTTACAATTTCACAGAAACCATTTGTCAGTATAAGATCACTTATAAATCAATTAGCCTAAATTTCAAGATCACTCAGCTGGTTTAGTTGAATCTGGTGACAAAGTACTGCATTATATTCTTTGTAAATTAAGATGATATATCTCCATAAAATGTAGAGATGATCTTACCTTACTGTAAAACATCTAAAGATCATAAAGCATTGACTACTCTATCAGAGCAGTGATTAATTGCACCTGGATTTTTAAGGGGATTCTACCTTCTATTGAATTAAGCACTATCAGGGCTTACTCAGAATTAATTTTAAGGTATTCACTTAGCAATTCTAAAATGCATATGTTCAGAATGCTATGGTTGGGAATTAAATTTCTGAAAATTAAAATGAATTGCTACCATTAAGAAACTTGACTGGAAAAGTATTGAAAGAGGATTTGTACAAACTTTGACTCCATAGACTGGGAAATGTTACCTTGCAGATTGTTATTATTACACATATTTTGCCTTATGGTATCAAAGAAGATACTATAATAGATTTTTGATATATCAGCAAGTTATACCTTTATTGCTGATGCAAATATTCTGGAGCCACTAGTATAAGACAGCCAAATACATGGCAAACTGGGAGTTATGAATCTGCTCTTTATTTATCACTAAATGTCCTCGTCAGAGTATGTGTATTGTGCATTTTGTTGCTACAATTGAAGAAAACTTCCAGTTCAACTCTAAATACTTGAATGAAAATATTAATCTGAAAATTCATGAAATTAATCAATAAGAAAGATTAAGGCACTTTGCTGCTTCAGTAAATGGAAACTGTTCCACATTATCCAAAGGTGTCAGAGAAAGTAGTGAAAATGAGCTGATCATGGAGCTGCACATTCCACTGTTTAAACAATCTATCAGGTACAAAATAATGCAGCCATTTGCCTAACACATTCATATATCCAGATCAGAGCACCTGAGCCACTACTGCAATTCTACTTAAATTTACATTTCAATAAATTATGCCACCAAGAGGCTCAAGACCACAAAGCATTTCTGCAACACATTCAAACTTGTTACTATTTCTGGTTCATGGGTTTCAGATTGTGTGTTTATACTGTATACATACCAAAGCCTGTCAACATTCCTGTGTGCAGGTATCAACCTTCCTCCCTCCCTCCCCCTGCTCCCAAATCAGGACAGAGCTTTGTACAGGTCCAGTGATGGACAGCCATGGCAAAAAACACATTCTAGAAACTGCACTTTGCACTTGCTGCTTCAGCACGCAAAGGGGGCAAGATTAATATGTCCTCAGTTTGTTGGAGAAGTTTGCTTTCAAGACTTTACCTGCACTCATTAACCTTGCAGAGACCTTGCAGTATTTCTCATGGTCATATAACAACCAGTATCCTTCGAGAGTGTTGCTCCATTAGAAGAAAAGCTGTGCTCATTTTGGAGAACATATTTTTTAATGCTTGGGTATATATACATTTTCCCCATTGATTTTAACTCTAATCAATGCTCATTTGCCCATAGATGTAAGCACAAATACTTAATTTTTAACATTGAATCTTATTTTCTCTTAGCAGTTTAGAATGCCAGGAAAGACTAAAATTATGTTCAATGTTATTTTTTGTCTTACTTCTGACAAATTTATTCTGTTCAGTTATTATCCCTTCACACTGAACAGAAACCGGTTCAGTTGTATGGCATTAAAATGTCATTATCTTTTTGTTGTGGTAGTTGAACTATTTCATGTACAAATAGGTATACATATATATGTTTAACATATGAACACTTAACTGTTAAAGCTAATAAGTTCCATGTCATTTCAAAATTAGAAAATTTGATACAGCAACAAGAGCACAATAAATTTTAAATAGAACTACTCTGTTTCAGAAGTAATGAAGAAATATTCAACTTGAGAGCCTTACCAAATGACCTGTCAGAAATCCCTGGTCTCTCAGTTCAAGATTTAGTGAGTCTTCCTTCTCCCTCTAACACTGGTTAATTCATATATCCTTTTAAAACAAGCTGGTTACCACAGTGTTTCATATTAACAAGGAACTTGCTTATAATATAAAAATTAGGTGCACAGAAGATACATAAATATATATATTGATTAAGCATGCAACGTTCACTGAAAAAATATAACAACTATTGTAAAAACCCTTCACACAGACAACAGAAAAAGAGCCTAATTATGACATTTGGGTGGCCAAACTGGAAAAGCAGTATTAAAAGTTTTCTGTAGTCACAACATCCTCAATTTTATTCCTCACAGAGCTGTCAGTAACTATTTTAGAAAAAGGACCTGGTGTAGAAGGGAGTGTTTAAACATGTTGTTCAACATCTCTCTGAAAGCTGGTAGGGCTAACCAAAGTCATATGCACATCTCAGTTACTGCTGAGTTTTCCTTGTGTTTCTAGTTGAGGGAGAAGGAGGAAGCCTCTTCCTCCTTATCCAAGTTATCATCAGTGACACAGACAAGTAAAACAATGGAGATTTGCAGCAGAAAAACTCAGGTGATTCATTCAGCAGCTTTCCTCAACAGTCTGTGTGCTAATGAGGAACATTTCACGTGATCTAGGAGACAACTAAAATGTTCATCATAGCACTTGCTGAAAGAACAGCTCTGGAGGAACACTCAGCACATTTTGTTCATCCCTTTATTGAGATAGATCTCGCTGTCCACTGTCCAACTACTCAATGACCCCAGTTCCTTACAGCTGTATTACTCCACCATTTATTAACCTTCGTATATTCCTAAAATCTCCAACCACATTAAGTGCATCAGGTCCTGAACAACAGAAGTTGCCCTTCAAAAGAGTCACAGCTTCAGTTTTGGGTAGAAGAACAGATAAGATTACATGAAGATGTTCAAAACTGTTCTCCATATTTACCAACAAAAATTCAAACTCAGAAACTACTAACCTTTCAGGTGTGTTTTAAAAGAAGGCATGAATCAAGCACAACCATTTTCCCTTATGAGCAAAAGAAAACCAGGTATGAGAAAGTTGCCCAAAAATTGTGTCTGATCCTATTGAAAACTGAAGTGAGTTGGTGGTAGCTCAAATGATCAATACCAACATTCCCATGACAATATGAGTGAAGGATAAAACAAAAAGCCCCTGTCAATGGAGCAAAGGGTATTGTGAAAACTGTAGGACAGCATCAGTAGTGAGAGGATCCAGGAAGGAACAGCTGAACTAATCATCTCTGGAACCCAGACACAGAGACCGTGCCCAGGCAGCACCAATAACCTTGCACAATTTGCAGTTAAAGCTACATGGTCTAGTAAAAAAAACCCCAACAAACCAAAAATCCAACACATTCAGGCAGGAATTTCAGACCAGTGCTACTAACATTATGTGGCAAGTTCAACAGTGCTGTCACTGGAACTTGAAAACAAAAAAGCCCCAAATTCTGTGAGGGAAATAAAAACTCAACAGCCTTCACTACAACACTGGCATAGATCCTGTGGCAGGCAAACTGCTCATCACAGATGACTTCAATGTGCTGCTTTGGCAGCTGACATCTGGTATACAGCAATTGATCACAACAAAGCTGGCAAGATAAACAACAGTGAACTTATGTTGTTCAATAATTTGCAGGATTATAAGAAAGGGCTTGTACTCATCACCAATCTGACAAGTCATGTTGGGAACATCAATATTTATAAGCAGGTGGATTTCACTGTGAGTGACTTTGTGTCTCAGATCAAGACATGGCACCATATAGTAAAATCTACAGTATAATTACCTCAAATTCTAGTCTTGACATGACTGTCAACATGCATTGTTGCTGCCACAAAAGTCTTGCCAAATTTAATTTGCATAACTATGGAGAAAGCTCACCAAGGGGAAAACATTCTTACACGGGGAACCCATGTTGGATTTTTGTTTTCTTGTTTCTGTTTTGTTGATTTTTTTTTTTTTTAAACTAGCACACATCTCCACAGAGCAGAACATGTTGTTAATAAAGACGCATGACATACTTTCCCAGAGAGATCAAACTGACTGGAAAAAAGGAAGTGTAATGGATTTACAATGATGAATTCTGAAGCTGCTGTTGACTTCAAGAGCAGCTATTTTCAAGACAACATGCAAAATTGGTATAAAATATAAAAATGTCAAGGTAATAATCACACACCCCCTGTATAAAAACAAACAATGTCATCAATAATGCTATCACTAATGACATGTCATAAACCTAGGAGCTGCAGAAGCATGTGATGGTAATCATAGTTGATCAATATGAAAAAAAAACTCCAATGTATTTTTTTTACTCACAGTAATCTGTGCTCTGATGAGAAATCTCTCTCTCTTACCTGTCAAGCTCACTGCCTTATAAACAATTTTAAACATATGGGTCAATAATATCTATATATATTTTTTTGTGTGTGTATCTTGTTGCTTTATATACTGTTACAAGATTTGTTACATGTCTGAAACCTTTAGCAACTGGGTCAGCTCAATCTCAGTAGTCCAATGAATTACAGTCCTTTGCTCATCAAAGCTTATTCTGTCATGCCATGAAAATGTCATCTACAAAAATACTGGTTTACTATGTGAAAGAAGGATGCTTCAAAATAAAATAATTTTGTGTCATGGTTTAGTTTAAATCAATTCAATTGTTTTCCTGGTTTCAGCACGGTCAGCTCAGTTTGCTAAATTCATGTTGCTATTATTGCAGATTTGCCCATAAAAAGTGTTAAAAAACCTGATTCTATTAACTAAAGAAATAATTTGCATTCAAAGTCATTTAAGCGATCTCAAAATCTAAATTTATACTATTTTTACTATTTTACTATTCAGTTGTTTTTACTGTTTCAGTTATATCTGAAAGAACTGAAGAAGTAAATAGATCTTCAGGTAAAATTTATTTATGAGTCATTACCTGAAGCCAATATTAGGATTGGTCATCTCTGTTTTTACAATAGTATTTTCATAATTTTGGAGAAAATGCCATGTAGTATCGCTTATGAGGAGATAAATTAGAATCTTTCAAACATTTTGTTGTGTTTTAGCATTTTATACTATCCCCAGAACATATTTTTAAAAGAAAAGCATTGCTAAGGATTTAAGGATGAAATGACAGAGTGTAAAATAACAGATGGAAACATAGACAAGTAGTTTCAATTTCCTGTTTAAAAGAGAATGGCATGGCCACCTGGTTAGAAAAGTCTAAACTTTCATGGTCTGTTAAACCAGCCTTTATTCAGATTCATAACCCTTATGGAAGAAAACCCTCATACAGAGAGTCACCAATAAGATCTTTGGCAAGCCCATAGTTAACACTAAAACATTTTCTTGATATTCTTTACTCTTGTGCACCAGCACTTTTCATCAGAAAAAAAGATCCCAAGAATTTATACAGAGCTATCACGGAGATAAAAAGATTGGGTCAAACATGCTCTGATTTTACTGTAATAGTTTTGAAAAGACAATGTCATGCAGAAATAATTTGCTTTAAAACTAAGTTTTTTAAAAAGTTTAAAAAAAAATTTAAAAATTTTCTCTGTGTGTAAGGTAAGACAAGAACCCAAACTAGTAAATCATCTACAGAAAAGAGGGAAAAATCTGAAGAGATTTTTGAAATCACCTCAAGATAGTGTTTTCCACTTGAAACATTTAAAGAAAGTGAAGAAAATCCAGGGAACCCCAGTTTGTTCACGTTTTTGAAGTGGGCTGGTTTTTTGGGGTTTTTTTGTTTTGTTTTTTTTTTTCCCAAGTTTCTGAAATCTGTAAATCAAAGTCTGTAGTCCAGTCATATTCTTGTTTTAATTAACTGAAGAAACATGACACAAGTCCTCAGCTTCCAAAAGGTGGATCATACCTATAGACATTTTCCAGTCAGCTCACTGCAGGACATTTAAAAATCTACTTCAAGTGGTCAGAAATGACAGATTGCTTTTTTACAAAATTTCTATCTAGTCTTTAATTATCCTTTTAGTTTGGGAAAGAAACAGGGTGTTTAACAGTACTTTAGAGACCCTGCTTCGAATAGACTCCTTATTGCTAAATTGTCTTGTGTGATATACTCACAGTAAAATAGTAATCAAATCACATATTGGGACAATAAATTACTGTCAGAAGAGTTGGTGACGTTGTATGTCACAGTCCTCCTGTATGACTTCTCAGTGCATGTCATCTGCAAATGCAAGGAAGTTGAGACAAGTGATTTTTAAACTATCAATTGAAGAGAGGATTGGAAAACAGTTTAATAAAAAAAAAAAACCCTGTATAAATCTCCTAGGTTTATCATCTTGATGCAAATACTGTTGAATAAAAAACGATTATGATCTATTTTGCCATCTTACAAAAAATAATTCCATTTGAAAATCATGTGAGATTAATTGAGCTTGCAAAAGTGGTATTCTCCAAAAGTAAAGAGGAATTCAGTAACAGCGTCTTAATTGTCATCAGGCTAACAAAGTAACAAAATGCAAAAACGAACAAGGTTTCATACAATTTATGACAGAGTCCAAATTCTGCCCTACTGGTCTATATTAGACTACTAGTTTAAATGAATAGAGCTGGGTGAATCAATGAGCTAATCATAAAATGTGCCATACCTTTCTAGTTTCTTTCCTCTTGAGCAGATAGAATCACAAGTCAGACTTGCTTAGCTCTTTCAAGCACTACAAATTGTTCATTCAATCATTAAAAAGACCTCTTATAGGCCCTCTTATGTTGAAGATGCATATTGGATACTGGAGTCATGTCTACAGTATTTGTTGCTCTGAGCATTCATTTAGTCATTCAAGTCTTGCGAAAATGTGATGAAAGTCTGTTGTATTAATTCTTACTCTCCGACACAGCCAGCATTAGCTGGTTAAAAGTGGAGTGTTCATACACTTTCAGGATGAACTACATAGAAATTGTAGAGGAGATATGAACCAGTGTGTCAGCCTTTATAAATCTCTGATGCCTTCTGCCCCCACAGATCCTCAGAAGTCCACCACAACTCTGGCTGAGGTGCAGGTATGCAGCTTTAAACAGATGAGTCCCATTCAGAGCTAGATGCTATCCAGACCTTTACCTGAAGCGCTGAGATTATTTTCATTGCCTTTTGTCTTCTAAATGGGCACAAAAAGAGATGTTGTCATTTTGTCTCGTTCAATTATCTCAGAAGTAAACTGACTCATTCAGAAAATAGAGCACAAGCTATCTCAGCCAGTGAATATTTAAAGTCTTGGAATATAACTTCCCAGGGAATTTACTGACGGGCAGGTCAGAGGTTAGAACCAGTGTATAGCTTTGTGTCCAACCAGGCTCATTTTATCACAAAGGATGTAAAACTCCTGCTGGTAGAAAATAGAGTATGGAAAAGGTAGAGCAGGACATATAGCAGGGGAAAAGGAAAAAAAAAAGGGGGTCTAAAATTCAAGATTTTTATGTAGAGGCATTTTAATGTGGACCACACACGAGTTGGGCAAATGTTCTAACCTCTAGATTTATAAACAGTCAAGTAGTGCACATCACCTCCTTCTTCTCCTAAGCAGGAATTTTATAGTGTGTAAGTTATCACATCTGACAAACGTTATTACTGACATGAACACCTAGGCATGGGCTGGACATAGATTCAGGCCCAAGATGGCTAAACCTCTCAATACAGCAGGAATGCTCACAGGTTTCTATTGAGAAGTTGCATGCAAACCTTTGCCAGTTCATGTCATTTCCTTCCATGCACAACTTCATATCTCCATGCACAAATGAAGAAAAAACTGGAGTGTTGAGTATTAGGACCTTTTTCAGGAACTAGATATTAAAAATGTCAATAACAATTTAATTTATATGTGTTAACAAGCCTCTCTGGAGTACACAGTTTATAATCCATTCACATTGGGCTAATTTCAAGAATCCAAGCTTTTCCATTGGCAGAAGAAAAAAACAACACAGACTATAGAAATAATTTCCAGATTTTTTCAGGCGTATCTATCACATATCAAAAAAGCAGGGACTTATATACTAAGAATTGGATGTGAAACTATTTTCATATCTTGCTAATCTCAGTAACTTTGTTATTTGGAGTGCTACAAAAGAACGCAGAATCTGATTTAGCTGAGGTTTTATAGTCCACACCACAATATCCAGATGATTTTTTGATGTGAGTTTACCTCACAGCTTGTCAAATGCAGGTGATGAGACATACATCAAGGTTAATTGCTCAAAGAGAAAAGAATAACAAAGGAATCCAAGAGCACGAAGGGCAGAAGAAAAGTAGCTTCTTTAAAACAATGTGTTTACCTCTCCTGTAGGAATAAACTTATTTGAAAATGTGCCTCCCTTTCTAACATTTCTGGGTCAAAAGCGTGAAGAACATGGCAGAATGCCAGGAATGTCAAAACACTGAAAATAACATGCCAATGATATCAAAGAAGGATGAATAATAATGCAAGAAAAGTTAAAGGTCATATACTTTATCATAAGGATAAGTGAAGAATTTTAATACTTTATATCAAGACAAGCAGGGGCATCCAATCAAAATCAAATTAGAATGGAAAAGAGCACAATCCACTTGTGTTGCTAAAATTTGGCAGAAAACTTCAAAGAACGTCACGAGATTTTATCTGCCAGAGAAAAGTTGGGCATATTTATGTCTAGTGAAAACCCATCATTCAGAATTTTAGAA
>VWYO01018543.1:0-87408 GCA_013400275.1 Rhadina sibilatrix
GTTGGTTGTATGGTGGAGTTTTTAAATCTGTGTTTATTTCTGGGTTTTTTGTTAATTAGATTAAAGTTTTTGGGTTTGGGTTAATTTGTAATTATTTTAAAGATTTTAGGGAGATTTACATTTTTTTAAATGGGTGGACTGTATAAAGAGAGTAATTTATTTGTTTTATGTGATATTGATGGCATGGTGGGTAGAGGGCATTCTAGTAGTAGTAATTTTAAATGTTTGAGGCTTTTTGGCACTGAAAATATTTGTTTTGGAGGGAGTTTGGAATGCATGGGATTTCGGGTTAGTTATAATGGGATTTTTAAATTTTATTTTTGGTTAGGTTTTATTGCAATTAAAAATTGTGATTTTTAAAATTATGTTAGTAATTGAAATAGGTTTTGATTTTGCATGTGGTGATTGGATTAGTGTATATGGCATATTAGTGTTGACTGAGGTTTTAGATTTTTGTGGTTTTGATGTGTTAGGTTAATGAATTTACGTAGTTCAAAACACATTTTTTTTTGCTTTTTATTTGGTTAGAGACAGGTCTTTTTAAGCTTGGGGGGTTCTGGGCATATATTTGAAGTTTTTTAAGGGGATTGGACATGGGGACTATTTTTATTATAGCTGGTAGTTTAATTATGAGTAATTAAAGTTGGCTTTTTTGATGCAGTTTTTTTTGAGTTTTCTTTTTCAAAATTTATATATTTGTGTGGTTAGGGTAGTGGGGTTTCTGGTGCAACTCTAAGCATCTATTATTGCTTGTGTGTTTTAGGTGATCCACTTATATTACACTGAGACCCCCTCACCGACCAGCCAACTTAGCTCTGCTAAGATCGTGCATTGATGTTTGGTTTTCTTTATGGCACCTGACTAAGGGACAGCAGCCTGGTGGCAGCAGGAAATCCCCAGAGGTGAGGCGGCCTTCATTCACACCCAACATGGATTCTCATCCCCGGATGTCCGAGATAGGTGGAGGGCTAGGAGCCACAGAGGGGATTAAAGTGGGATGTGGCGTTGGGACTCACTGGGAAGGGGTTTTTGAGTCATCTTTGGAGACAGAGATGTGCAAGAAGTGACCCCTTAGGCCACATCAAGGGAAGGGAAGGCCTCACAATGCTGAGGTGAGCAGGGCAGAGCAATCCCAGTGTGTTGTTGTGTCACTTGTCTGTCATGCCTTCTCTGTCTTTTGGGTGTCTCGTGTGGCATGTCTTTTGCTGTAGCCCTTCAAGGGGCCTGTCAGAAACCCTGGCATCAGTCTTAGCATTTCTGATCTCTGCGTTCCTCGGCCCGGCGCCTTTGACTCGAGAGCTTGGGCGCGCATTGGAATCGCGTCTCTCTTTAAGAGCATCCAGTCCTAACACTAACTGTTCAATTGGAAACTAAAGTTACCCCCCAGGTTCCTGATTTCAGTTTGTAGGCAGTGTTTGGCACTCCAAGGGCAGCCAGGATTCCAACTTGTGGCAGTTTAGAGCTGGGAGAAATCCTGATCCCTTTGGAATTCTAGCAGGCAGAAGCCCAGTGCCCAGCACAGGGTCTTATACACGAATGGTGGCCCTTTTCCATGGGAAACTATAAACTCAGATCCTCAGTTTGTAGGAGGTGTTTGGTATTCCAAGAACAGCCAGGCTTCCAGCTTGTGACAGCATGAATCTGGGAGAAATCCTGATCTGTTGGAATTTTAGCTGGCAGAAGCCCCAAGCCTGGCGGGGTGCCTTAGACACAAATTGTTGCCTTTTTCCTTGGGAAATTAAACTCGGCTCCCCAGGTTCCTGATGTCAGTTTGTAGGAGGTGTTTGGCACTCCAAGGGGAGCCACAGTTCCAACTCGTGGCAGCTTGCATCTGGGAGAAATCCTGATCTATTTGGAATTTTAGTGGGCAGAAGCCCAGTGCCAGGCACAGGGCCTTAGACACGAATGGTGGCATTCTGACAGGCTGCCATGTGAGTGCAAGGATGCTTTATATTGCCTCAAGGGGATAAGAAAAATTGCAATGCCATTCTCTTGTCTGCTATATACATATGTACTTAGCCATGCTGGGCTAAGCACAGTTCATCCTACGGAGTCATGTGGTAAAGTGAAAAGTGATGGACAGGAATCATTACTCTGACAGCCCCATAGGAAATGCAGGGAACATCTTACTCTCTGCAGCTCCTGGAGTTTTTTGACTCAAATCCAAAAGCAAATGGGCTTTTTTTTTTTTTTTTTAATCTTAAGCAATGCACAAAGAAAAATTATAGAAACAGCATACAGGAATTTATAATTTTTTTCTCTCCTCCACTACCCCTTTGTATTTTAGGGCATTTAGAACTCCTTCTCTCTGTTAGTATGCCTATAAATTTGGGTTGCCTTTATGTATAGCTCAAATGATGGAGGCTATTAGTCTTTGACAGTGAGAAGCAGAGGAATTCACAAGGGGACTGCTGCAGGCAGTTTGCAAGAGGAGGCTCTCTTGGGCAGCCACCATTTCTTCATTATCTATAATGGAAGTACTTCTGAGCTGTCTGTGATGCAAATAAAACACTGCCTGTTAAATGGGTTGTGGGCTGCCTGCCTTTCCTGCGTGGAGGCACATTAGGGGGATGGAAGCCCTTTATCTTTGTTACATAAAGTATTCTTTGACCTTTCAGTTGCCCCCAGCCTTGGCCAAAAGATGGTTTTACTTCTCTTTGGCTTTAAACAACAAATAAAAACTTTGAGAGTTCTATTGGTTGCTGTTAACACTTGCTGTTTACCTGACGTAGCTAGCAGCCTTTATCTCAAGGAATTCGGTAGTTGAAACACTGTCCTAGATGTTTAGTGGCTCTCTAGGTTCATGTGAGTATAGATACTTGCAAACCAGATTAAAATTATGCTTGTGGAAACTCAGGTTTTGTCCAAAATCTAGGTATTTTCAAATGTTGTAGAGAAACAGTTGAAGTGTAGTGAGTGCAATAAAAGGAAGTAAGAATACTACTGAACCAGTGTCTCTGGCTTTCTCTGCTGCTAAAATCTGCTATCTTGGATCCTTTGTGCATCCCAATGCTGCAGGACAAAACTAAGGCAATGATTCATCATGTGTGATGCTGTTCCATTTTACTTTTGGTAGCTGTTTGAAAGTGAGTGAATGATTTTATAGGATTAGGCAACAAAAGCATCAGAGACCTTGTCACTCTATTCCTTTTCTTTCATTGGAGTTACAAAAAGTGATATTGGAATATCATCTAATTATCCTTGTCTATTGTTTAATATGTTGTGCTGTCTAATTTTTGACAGTCTTGTCTATGCAAGAATGCTTATTAGAAAAGCAAAATTAGAGATGGAGAAGGCTCTTGCCAGGGCTGTTCACACCTTTGGGGTAAGCGCTGAGGTGTTTATGTCAGTAAATTCTTCACTGCATATCCAGCAGGATGCAGAACAGACATACAATGCAGTCATCTGAAAGGAAATTATGTCCTCCATTTGCTATTCTAAAAGTAAATGAGTTGATTTTTCAGTGAATGGGGGATTCATTTGAATTTATAGGCAGGGCCTTTTTTTACATAAAGAAAGTAAAATCCTGAATTATTCATGTTTTTTGCATTTTTTTCAGTTGTTGGTTAACCTGGAAGGAAAGAAACCAGAGTTTTTTCTACAGGCTTTCTCTCTTTATTGCTGGAATGGGAAAATTGCTCTGATAGTTATAATTTTATTAATTATACTTACTCTTTTGTTTAATTCTTGAAGAATGTGATTTAAGTCTAGTTTGCTGTTTGATGCTGCAGCTAAATTATGAATTGTAAGCAGGAAGGAGCTCAAGTCAATTTGAGTGATGTTTCTCTGATTCTCTGTTGGGTTCTTGTGAGGTCCTTTCTCAAAGAAGGCTCAGTCAGTTTTAAATAATTCCAACAGGCTTACAGACCTTATACTTTTACAGTGCAAATATGCACCTTACAGGATTTTTTTTTTTTTAGGATAGTAGGATTTCTAGCCCCACTACTTTTTGCAGCTTGCTATCACAGTTTGTTTGGTTCTATTGTTTTGTTAGTAAAATCCTTGATGTCTTTCTGTCAAGCCAAGTCTTGCTGGTAAATGTAGAAGACTGCTCAATTTTGTTCTGCTTAGAGACAGTGTTTTCTTTTCTGAATTGAGAAATGGACTTGTTCTTTCTTCACAGAGAATAAATAGATGCAAAATACTTCTAGAGGCTGCAACTTCTTTGTCTGGTTTAAGCAGACCTTGATCAGGCTTTCTACTGGCAAACCTCAGAATCTGAATATACCAGCAAAGTACTAATTCCAGTTCTAGACTGTCATTGGATTCCTGTCCTTTTCCTAGGTGGGTTAGCTTGTTTTACTCACTAAGTACTGAAGGTCAAACAAAATCCCTTTAACCACTTCAAGTTTGTGTACACTTCAGGTTTATTAGAGTTTTTTAATGTGTGTAAAATCAGAATGTCTGGCAGGGGGAAAGGCAGAGGGAAAATAATTATACAACGTCATGACTAACTGTGTAAAGTTCAGTGAATCTTAATAATTCTTAAACATGTAAGACTAAAGATACCCAACAAAGAATTTATCTTGTGTACAAATCACCATTTAACAGATATGTAAAGGCAGAACAAGTTCCATTCATGTGACCATTCAGGCTATTTCTCAAGGCACTTGAATTCATTCACTGGCTGTATCACATTAGGTAGGCAGACTCCCATTTTCCCTCTGGGAAATATCCCTCTTAAGGAAACTGGCTGAAGGACTTCATGGTTGCTTGCTTTCTGCCATCAAAATTCACATCGTCCTACTGGATTGCGTATGGCAGTTATCTAATTGTCTGTGTTAAAATGGAAAGTATTTATTATGTTAATGGATTGGCATTTGGGAATGTTATCCCTTCACATTTATGTGAATGATTTATCATAAATGATTTATCAACTCTGTTACTGCTTGCATGTTCTTTGTTGTGCTTCCCAAAAGGTTTTTCTAGAGTCCTCTTTTGAAAAGGGCCACAGGAAGGAACAAAGCTTAATATTTGACCAGGACTTTACTTCAATCTCTTAAGCAACATTTTTTGGGCACTGATACTTCCTTAATAGTTCCAGAGGGAAAGCAAAGAAGTTAGCTGATCTAGGTTGGATATTCATTTAGTATCTCTTAATATGCACTGGAAAATAGAGATGTATTATCACCTTAATGAAGGGATGGGATCACTGGCAGGCTAAAAACGATTTATTACTCAGATAGACGTCAACCTCAGAGGCTGTGAGATTTTAGAGGATTAAGAAGCTGGTCATAGCTCAAAAGTAGTCACAAGTTTCTTTGTTACAAGGCAGTATAGAACATTCTGATCCAATGTAAAGTTTCCACAGATGTTTATTTTGTTTTTCTAACCTACCGTCTTTGCTTAATTTTGCTGCAATCTGTCAACTTTTACCTAATTGTTTTCTATCTCACATACATGCATATGCTTCTATTATAGCATTTAAAGTCTTAGCTTACTTTATAAAATTACATTACTATACTTTAAAACCCTTTAATACAATTTCTTACTTATTTAAAGCATAATTGTACTTGAAACTATAGGAGCATAGGTTTAAGCAGAGAAGTTATACTGTCTGTGCACCTTTATTATCACATCAATCTAAGCTTCTCCCAAGGCTGCAAATCAAACCCTTCAGTATCTCTGGAAGTTTCTGTCTTTCTGTTTCCTACAGAGATGAAGGAAACCAGCTGAATACTTTACCAAAGAAACTTTCCAAGCAGTTCTTAATGTTGATAGTACTTTGTTCAACTCTGAGATTTGCATGACCCTCAGAAGCTTCTGCCTCACTAGTCTGTGTCTTTGGGTCCTAATTTGTTACAGCCTCCAAGGTAATCCTGTACTTCATCTAACTTTATCTTCTGCAAGGTTGTTGTACATATATTTTGTGACTTTGTATGCTTCAAGAGTATACTGATGTCCTTGGAAATTTCTGCAGCCAGAGAGACTTCTGAGTGTGTGAAGTATTATAGAACTACTCAGAAAAGAATTGCTGTTTTCTCAAGAACTATCAAGTGATATAGTTACTATGTCAAGTACTTCCTACTGCCCCATATTCCTTCTTGAGGGATAATTCATTGCTTTTCACCAAGAGAAAGCTGAAGCAGTCATTGGTTAAACCTCATAGATGGGATTGGTGTCAGAGCAATATTTAACATTTTGGATGGCTCGTCACGCAGATAGATATGTGTCACCTTTACTCACGTAAACCAGGCTGAAAGCTGTGCTGAGCATGCTGTCAGAGTGGCACAACCTCTCTGTGATGGCACTGTCTGTGATGCTGAGAGCTGGGAGGAGAACTGCAGGTCCTTGGGGTTCTTTTGGATGTCAGTTTGCATTGTGCCTGCACAACTTAATTGTGGGTAAAGATACAGAGTGGCTGTGGGGGCCTGAAACCGTAATGGAGCGCAGCACATCCATCTTCCACCCCTCCTTTGCACCTCATTACTTGATCATGTAAACACACCTGATGTCCTGGAATGTCCTTGAAGGTGTTAATTTCAGAATAAAATATATGGAATCATTAAGTTGGAAAAGACCTCTAAAATCATTAAGTCCAAGTCCAACCTATGTGAACAAAAGCATCTTCTCAAAATGGATTGTAATGGAAAAGTTCCTTCATTTAAATTATATACATGCTTCATTTCTTTTTTCATATTGCAGCTGAATTACTTCAGGACTTCGGCCGCTCTCAGTGTACCTGTTTTCTTCCAAGATCTTGAAGTGAAAGAAACCAACTCCACATTCACAGTAATACCCTTCGGGACAAATTAGGAAAAAAGAAAACCATCAGCTTGTCAGTACTTATCAATAGGACATGGCATTGAGACACCCCATAGGAAAAATCTTTGCTCTTCTAGATGATGGAGATTTTTTCCTCAGGTAGGTCAGTGCCTATACATCTACTTCTGGAGCAGGGGACACATATGTGTATCTTTCCTCCACTCATTTTGATTAAAATACCCTTACAACCAATAAGCAATGTGAGGAAATAGTTTTTTGACTTTGTCTCATGTTCCCACATTTCAATTTCTTCCTGGTTTTGGTTTTGTTTGTTTTAATTATCTCTAGCTTTTTTCCCTGTCCTGTTGTATTACGTTCCATTTTGTTGTTCTCAACCTCTGTTCTCAGCTCATCTCCATCAAGTCATAATATAATCTTTCTCCCTCCTCTCTGGTACTCCTCCTCTCTTTTCTGCTGTGGTTGTTCTTTTTCTGATTTCTGGTTTAACTAGGGAGAAACTCGTACTTCCTGGATGTGGCTCAGTATAAATTTTAAGTTGATACCATTCTTTTAACACCATACCAGATCTAGATGTGCCAACTTTTCCTTGCAGTCAGGACTGAGTGCTGCAGAAGCTTCAAAAGAAAGTTGACACCCAAGAATTATTAAGAATAACTCGCCTACTGGATCACCTCTCAGCAGAGATAATACTAAAAGTAATGCAGGCAACTAATTTGTGCAAGAAAGGTAAAAGATCCAAGAGAATTAAATTATTAGCATAATTAAAAAAAATTCTGCTTCAGTGCCTCTAATTTGTAAAGAAAGCAAATTAATGATAGTGTAGGCAAAGGGTTAGATATAATTGGTTTCTATTTTAATTAAAAACCTTCCAATGAATAGAAAGCCCTAGAAGGATAGCAGATTAGAAAACCTCAGAATATTCATGCTTTGCTTATTCCCAGAACAGGCACATCATGGCAGAGGAGTTTTCTGTTTATGTTCTTGGCAATCTTTAACATAGTCTTGAGAAGCCACTTGTTTCCCACGTTTGCCCACAAACAAATTCTATCTGTGAAAGAAACAGCATAATTTCTGAGGTGTTCTTTAGAGGCCTAATTCTCAGACAATTCTGGATTGCTGCCTTTTCACAGCATGATATTCTGTGTACTTCAGGACATTTCTAGTGGCTTCTCCTCTGGTAAATTTGCCTTAGATCTTAGTACCAGTCAGAGCTGGTTAGCAAAAGTAAACAAAGGAGAACCTAGTGATGTTTTATCTTTAAACCTTTTTCTATAAATCTATATGGTTTGGGAATTGCTGTGTTAAGGTACGGTTTATTTAGTTTTTCTGGGATTGACACTCTGCCTTGAATTTTTACAGCACCCTTGAATAACAGCACATGGGTGTGCCAGAGATTTGGGATCTACTCAGAAAAAAATTCATAAGACCTGGGCTTAAGCTCTTAAAAAAAAAAAAAAAAAGTATTTGGGCACCTAAACTTATGTTTTAGTCGTTACCATCCTCCATCATTTTAGAGCTTCCATAGCTTTGCTCAGCTACTGAGCTACATCCAGGAGAGAGAAAACAAACAGTACTTGCTAGGTAGCCTGTCATTATGTGAACAACCATCAGAGGAAGGAAAGATTAGGTCTGCTTCTAATCTCTTATACTGATCGTGCTTTCTCTCAGAGCTGTTGAAAGAGGAAGTTCCTGATGATGCTGACTTGATTACCACGTGTACAGCTGTGGCTATATGTGAGAGGCTGCTGCAGCTACAGCAAGCTGGGTGGACAACTGGGCCTTTCTAAAACATAAATGTTTGTGCCTGTGTGCCAGGGACATGGAGGGGTGCATGGGGAAAAAATATTCTTTAAATAAATGTGTTTCAAGGCCATTCTAGTAATACTGTATTACCAAATAAATTTTTAATCCACAAGACTGAAATCAAAGCTTTTTAAGAATTCTCCTATAAATTTCTCATAAAAAGACATTAAAACCACTGAGAAGAAGGCTAAATACACTCAGTAGTAACCTATTAAACCACAGCACTTGCTGTACTTGAAAAATAAGCTACTCTAAAATTGAGTAACATTCTAAAAAAAATCTGTCAAAATGTTTTCACTTGACTATATGTAACAATTCTTGCAGAAAGGTTCATATTAGTGAGTTCAGTATTTCAAAGTGGATTGTAGATATTTAGATATGTATCTTCTGCTTTTAGTCATATCTAGGAATTGGTGAGAAGAAATGTGTATTTGTATAGGTTGCTGTAGTACCAAGGAATTTGGATTTCACATTTGAGTACTTTGGTGAATCAAATCTTTTGAAGAGTTTATATTTTCTAAATTGTTAGCAAGTGCTGCCTTTGTGCTGATGAAAGCCAGGTGCTTGATTACCAGGTTTTTAAGAAAATAAACTTTTAACAATTCTCTATTGGTTTCTTGAGGTATAAAATCAGTTTTAACATGTTACAACTGCAGCACAAGAGCAGAGGGTTTTGGTTGTTTTATTTTTTTAGATGCACTATTTTTTAGCACTTGTAAGATGATCAGTTTCCATTCAATAAAACTGGCTATTACTGTGGAGGAAAAATAAATATCCAGAAGTATTTAGGTGCATCTGAGTAAGATTACTTACAGATTATAAACATGGAGCAGCTGGTCCAAGTGTCCTCTGATTCCTCACCTGTCTTGTAAATGGATTTTTCCATATTCTCAGTGCATCAGCATCTCTGATATTTAATTAGTGTTCTCCAGCTTTCCTGCTTATTTTTTTTTTCTGGGTATTTGAGTATATTTAAATATTTGTGCTTAACTTCATTTTTTTTAAATGACTGCTAGGAGGTAGACTGAGAGTTTGAACTTTTGTATGAACATCTGCATCATAAACTCTTGGGAAAATTAGTCCACTATAAAAGCTTTTGTTATTGCTGTGATGAGGTTTAATTTAGGTTTTGAATGTTTTAAGAAGTATCTCTGTATTATATATGCATTGGAGTAACACTGACAAGATTCTATATAGTCAATCACCTATAGAATATGTTCTAATTCTTATCAGATATTTAGATTTTACTGCAGAATAAAACTGCCTTAGTGCTGTAGTTTTTCCCCATATACTATGTCTGTGACAAAATCTAAAAATCCTTAAAAGTTGTTTAGATGAGCATATTCTGGGATGCAAAGGAACTGCCTATACTGAAAGATAAGCATATTGCTATTGTTTGAAATATCTTTTCTTTTTATTTTTTTCCTATGCTCCAGAGGTTCAAAGGCATTTATACAGACAGAGCAGTTATTTTGGACGAGCCTCTCTCCTGAAATTCTTGGTATCTTTCCCTGTCCTACAGAATGGGAAGTTTTTTTTCCCTTTTAACATTACATCTACCAGCCTGCAGGCAAGTGATCTCTAGATGAGTTGTTTCTCCAGTTGTTTTAGTCACTGTTGCCTGTTCCAAAGAGTGTGAGAGGGCAGTGAGGGCAATCTAAAACTTGAGGAAAGTCAGGAAAAAGATTTTTCCCTTTCCCCTGCCTCCATAATGCACTCTAGGGCACTTCATCACTTGAAGAAGTGTTGACTGCTCACAGTTTGCTAGTACACACACTAGGGCTGTTTTCTTTTTCCAAAGCACCCTGTGGTTTTAGAAACTTGCTGTGTTGTTGAGGTAGGCAGTGAGGACAGTCTCAGGGGACAGTGGCATTCAGTCTTTTCAGTGTCCTATACAAGTACCAGAGCCAGCTCAGAGCTGCCTTTGATGCTGGTTACAGTCACTGTGTCAGGGTATGAGCTAATGCCTCTAAAGAGAAGCTTCCTTTGGGTGTCAGGGTTGTTGGCTCTTCCGCTTCTAAGACCTGGATTGGTATTCTGGAGTCATACCAGGCAATCTGGGGACTTTGACAGTTGGATTTGGGTGATTTAGTAGGAGCAGTCAGGGGTTCTGCTGTCACCCTTATGCATTCCAGTCCTTGCCAGAAGTTCCTGCCCCTGAGAGGAGCCGTGTGCCAGCTCTTCTGCCACTCTCATTCGCAGCATTTCAGCTGATGCTGCAGGGGTGCTAGTGTGCAGTGAACTATTGCAGTCTGGTGGGTTAATAAGGGGTAAGAGAAAGAAACAGGGGTGAAAGAGAAAGGGATTAGAGCAGGACAGAAAATGGAATGCAGATAAGGACAAATGTTGATGCTGGCAGAGAGGCGATGTAATTGCATTTTGACAAGTGACATTTATGGGTTGTGAAACATCTGCAGAAAACCTCAGACAAGTAATTGAACCAGACATCTTTCAGTTCTGGTGATCTGTGAAAGTAAGACCCAATGCTCCATGGTTTATGCAAAAATGAGTTTATGCTTCATTGTATAATACAGATCTAATGATGAACTAACTTTCAAATTATGCCATGTGTGCTTTTGATATATAGTTGTGCAGATGGAGAGGTTTTTATTCTGAATTTATGATTTTTACAGGCTTTGGATTTCCTCCTGTTCTTGTCCCTAATTCATGTTGTTTCTTCATCCCATAGAGACTAATTCCTTATTAAATGAGATACAAGACCCCAAAATACTCACATATGATTAGCTCCTAAGAGAGGCTGAAATAGGTACAAGATAAATGAAAAATTTTCTTCCTTTATTCAACCAAGTAACAGCCAGACTTAATTTAAGATTTGGAAATGATTTTCTGGAAAAGTGCTCTGAGTTGTTGACAGTCTGGAGCTCCTTGCTCATGGCGAGTAATGGCAGCGGAAATTTAAGAATAATTAATATGAATGAAATGAAGAAAGCACCCAACCAATCACCAGGGGAAAAAAAAAAAAAAAAAAGGAAAAGCACATGTGCCTTTTCCATCTGCATTATTTCAGACACATTTATTTTTTTGGTATAGCGTTTCCATTTTGTTTCATGGTGACATGAATTCTCCTTGCTTCCTCTCCTTATGATTTATAATGTATCCTAAAGTTTTGGTTTTTTAAATGTCCCTGGATAAATACTATAGATTTGAATGAGACTCAAATGCAATTATTTTTGAATTCAGTCTGTGGGAAGAGATAACATTTTATCTCATACTTAACTGTTTACACAAACCTGATTTTTTTTTAGTGCTGATTGTAGCTGACCACAGCTAGTTGGTCAAAAGGAGCACTGTTTCACACCTTTTTCAAGAGCTGGGATCTGTTCCTTATTTTCTAAGGGATGGAGATGGCAACAAAGCAGTAGGTCTGGAATACTGTCCTATGTGCATTAAACTTTTACAAAGGAAATACAGAGCTATGAAAAAGCTTTTATGTAAGCCCTGAATTTAGTTTCTGAGTTCACAGCCATTCCTGGTTTCTGGGATACGTTTTTAAAAACAGTATATATCTTCACCTTCCTGTTGTTTTAAGAAATGCTTCTGTCCAGTTCTCTCTATATAACATGGAAAGAATGCATTTCTCTCACAGTCATAACAGCAGGGAGTCACTTCCATTGGCTATTAGGGTGTGCAGTATTATTTTGGAAATGTAAAGGAGCCATCTGGTTACAAATGATGGTGTTGATACTGATGGAAAATACCTTTTCTGAGACAGATTATGCCTTCTTTCTCTACCGCCATTAATGCCCCCTCAGTCATCCTTTGGTGTACTTTCACTGTATTACTCTAATCAAGAGTCTTTCATTTTTTTCCTGGCACTGCTGAGACATGAAAACATTCAAAGTTTATGTGACAATTTAGTTACCTGTGTGTTGTTTGGATCTCAGGATATATATAGGCCTGTCTGAACTCTGAGGATAATACAGGGAAGAAAATGTAGGTGCATGGGTGCACATCTGGAGGAGTAAGTGCTGTTATTTGCCACTGCTTGCTGTAACTCAATATATATCATTCAGAGACATTATTTATGTTTACACCTTGCTAATGATGTAAAGGAGATTGCTTTTTCACTGAAGAATGCAGTTTATCCCTAACTGTTCCGGAGTTTTCTTCTCAATCTGAAATTCCTAATAATTCTAAATTATGTTTTGTGGTTTTCCCCAAGCTCTTTAAGATAGATCCATTTCTATTCTATGATCAGATCCATAGAATGGCATATAACTGAAACTGTCAGTGGGTGTTCAGAACTGAATCAATTTATACTTTTCAAAAACTACAGATATTTACTGCATTTTTGACTTGTGAGTCACTGGTCCGGATGCACTTCTGAATTACTGAATATCAGCTTATTTCATACATCTGTTTTCATACTGTAGATTAGTCTGTGCTTATTTGTAGCCAAACCCATGGGTTTAGTTTTTTCTTCAGATATTTTCAGTTAGGATTTTAGAGGTATGAAGGGCTGAGCAAAGAAAATCTGCTTTCACATATGTTGAGAGTTAAACAGCAGTGGGGGGAAAAAAGGATAACAGCAATACATAAACTTTGTAAGATGAATTGTAACAATGAAAAAATTAATTTATTAGAGTGCCTCCAGATAGCAAGATAAGAAAAAAAGGGAATGGAAGGACTTGTATTCCGTTATCTCAAGATTGCACCAAGGTCCCAATTGTAGAGGAACAATATAGATTTAAGTAAGTCATATAATTTATTTATGTTCCTGGTATATGTTGCAAAATCTACCTCCTTTGTGGTCCCATTGATGTGGCAGATCTGCACTGGCAACTGGTTCTCCTTTTGAGCAGCATGTCAGCTCAGGCAGGTGTTGCAGGGCAGAAGTTACAGCCAAAAAGCCTAGATGCTATTCCTGCTGATTTGCTTCAGAAATTATGTAGAAGAAAGCTACTGTCTATCAAAGCCAGTGGAGAGCTATGAAGTTCTTAAGAACTGTAAACATAAATTTAAAAAGATTAGTGTTCTGTATTTTGAATGGTTGTTTTGGATTTCTCTAGCCCACGTGCCCTTGTGCTGCTTGTGGATACTGTAAATGTGAAAAACAGGGAATGACCAGCATCTGAAGTTAGAGAACTTACAAAAGGTCACAGTAATAAAGTTCACTTCCACCTCTGAGAGACTGTGGCTCCTCTTTCTCATGGCAAAGATAGAAGCAAATGGGAATGTGCCCTTTTTGTTCTCATTTATTTGACATGAACAACACAAGCTTTTTTTTCATTCTCACTTTCTAAATATGTACTATGGGCAGCTCTTATTTAAAAGAAAAAACTCATCTATCTGCCTTTCAAACTACTAAACTGCTAGGTAAAGGCAAGACAGGCATGGGAAAGCTGCTTACATTTAAATATATTCATGGAGGAAAAGCTGAAGAGATCTGGGAACAGGAAGCTGACTAAAGGAGAAGAGCACTTAGTTAAGTACTCATATGGTTGGTTCCCACAGATGATTAAAAAGCAGATGGCTTTGGGAGCTAACAGACTGGGTCCTCTGGGTTTGTGCTGTTAAGCAAAAGTGACCTGGGAAAGGAAGGGGAAACTGAAGGCTCTTTTCCCCAGACAGTAACTGCTTGCCACTGAGCCAAGCTTGTTTTATTCAGTCTGAATATTGGCTTGGATTTCTGAAAGGAAGTTTTGGAAGACTGCCTTGTTTATTAAAAATAGTTTATGGTGCTACCACAGAGGCAAGAGGGCTCCTCATTATTGTTTCCTGCATTTAAAGATGTTGGCGCTCTTCCTGAAATAATTTAGGAATTGCAGACATAATAATTAGAATTTTATAAAAATAGATCTCATCAGTGAAATCCATATTTTAACTAGGTTTTGGTAATGTGTCTCTTCCTCAGTAAATACTGAGAGAATTTTTCTGGTCACCAACTACAAATAAAACATGGAAAACAGCAATAAGGCAAACTTTAAGTGCTTTAAGCTTAAATGGGTGTCTTGGGTTGTGGAGCCAAGGGTGTGTATTCTATTTCATTTATTAAAAGCAGTTGGGGANACTACATTTGTATTGTTAATATTCCTAGTAAAAAACTGTTATTCCTATTCCCAAATCTTTGCCTGAAGGCCCTTAATTGGAAAATTATAATTTGGAGGGGATGAGGGGTTTACATTCTCCATTCTAAGGGAAACTCCAGCTTTTCCTGGCAGATACCTGTCTTTCCAAACCAAGACAATGATAAAATCCTTTAGAATCTCTTGCAACCTGAATAAAAGTGTCAATTTTGAAACTTGACCTGAATCTGGAATCTTGCGAGATCAGGGATTAAGATGCTGAGGATTACTGAGTTGGAGATTCAGTGATGGCTATTGGGTTGATAAAAGGGAGCAATGGTTTAATTCTTTCTCCATGTCATTTAAGAAAATAAGAATGCTGCTGTTGTGGCAGACTGAAAGTTCATGGATATGAGCATCTGTGACCAAAACTGAAGGCTGCAAGAAAAGCAGACCGTGCAGTAAAACCTTCCCTGATTCCTCTCTCTGTCTTCAGCAGTTTGCCCCATTTATATAAATTCAGTAATCTTAAGTGGCTTTTCCTTTATGGTTTTGTTCAATCTCATGTAAACCGTGTTCTGTACTATGCAGCATGGTAGTTAAAATTAACAGCAACTACCTGATGGCCCTGGCCACTGTTGGAGGTTGGTGGTCTAAGTGGAAAAGATTACATTGACATTTGGTATTGTGCACAGTGATAGAGACAGGGAACTTCCCCTGGTGTTCTTGAAAAAGATTCAGTAGAAGCTATGGGATCACTCAAAATACTTATTTTGAGATGAGATCACTTCTGGCATGACAATCATATGATCTTTCCATAAATTGCACAATATGGGCATTGTATATTGACAAATCGGATGGAGTTCTTTTCCTGATTAACACTGGAGAATATAAAACCAAAAACAACTTCATATATTCTTCTAAGAGAAATTTTAAAAAACCCTGTCAGATAATTGTTGCAAACATATTTTTTCAGATCCATTAAGTTTCTGCTCTATTTTTAAGTACAGTTTTATTGAGAATACTAATATATTTAAAGGAGCTTCTTTTAAGTCCTCAGTTTAAGATCCTCAATTCATCTGTCACTAACAGTGGTCCTGGTTTCCTGTTTGGGTTTGCCATTCTGGCATCTGTAATAGAGCCAGAGACAGGGTGTTACTCTGAAAGTATTTGTCTCTCTTCAACTAAATCATAGTGGGAACAATTTGGAATTTCTCAGCTCTAGTATAATTTAGTCTTCAAAGACATTAAAAAGGAAACCTGAGCAGGATTATGGATTCCTTGAGTTCAAGAATTTGTCATTCAGTCTCTGTTTCCCCTTGTGTGTGTTATGATTGCAGCTCACTGCTTTTTCTTTGTTAATTTTGCAGAAAAGTCTCCTGGAAAGAGAAGCTAGAAAACACTAAGTCTTGTCCAAAATAGCTATTTGGGCAATCAGACCACAGAAATTAAAGAAAAAAAGAGAGAAAAAGTCGAAAAAAAGTTTCAGGGGCAGTAATTTGATGAGTGTGTGAAATGGAAATGAAAGCATTTCAACTAAAGTTCCATTTTGTTTTCTATTTTCCTGACTACAGTTTTCAACTATATCATCAAAACAATAAACATGCTCTACTTCAGTCACTCTGTGACTGAGGTAGCCAAGGAGAGGTGTCTTGAACCAAGACCAGCAGGCAGATTGGGTTTGATATATCACTGGTACTGGAATAATTCATTAAGGAGTGAACCTGTTGGCCTCCAGCTGTAAATATTATGTGGGATTTGCTGAGCATTTTGCTCTGTACCTCATGAAGGTCAATAGTACTGCATCGTTTCTCTCTGACACACATATAAAGGACACAGGCCTCAGAATACAGAGGATAGTACAAGCAGCAAGCATGACCATAGCATAAAAACAAACATCATAAGCAGGTTCCAAGGGATTGTAATGTAACTGATGAAATATCAACAGCTACTTGCAAGAAACCTTGTCACACCTAGGCTTACTCAGTTTGCAGAACCTGAGAAATTAAGTCAGTTTTAGTAGCTGTAAATTCTTGTGAATTTTACATTTTGAGTTTGATCTTGTCCTAAGTGGACTAGTAATAATTTTCTGTCTACTGAAGTTGGATAAATTCATATCATCTCCCACTTAATAGTTCAAAATGGCATAATCCCACTACCATCATTCCCAAATTAGTTTTGCATGCCAGATTATTCAAAAGGAGTAGATAACCCCTCTGGACTGCTGAAATACAGTTTCAGGTGGGAATGCCTTTGTCAGTTCATGAATTGGCTGTGCAGGGTTATAATCTGTGTTTTGGATTTTCAAGATTTTTCTGCTGTCTGTACTACTTTCTCATGAGAATTCCCTTAATCAGAAATTCCTTTTCCTGTGTCCAGAGTAATAATAAATGTTTCAGTAGAACTATATAAGCTGGATGGATTTTTCTGAATACAGATTTAATATGGCACTCTAGATAAGTTTTCATCCAGTTTTTCTTTGCTGGAACAATTAAGCAAATAGATTAAAACAGACTTTCTGGACTTCTTTATATGAAAAGCCTGATAAGATTAGGAAGCTAGGATTCTGAGGATGCTTTGTATTTTCTTCTCTACCACTTTCAAGGTGTTGGAGATAATTTTTCCTGACTTAATTGTCTAGAACAAAATTCTTAATTAATTTTTAGATGTGTAGCAGTGTATGCAAACACTGAACTCCACAGCTGTCAGGTATTATGTTGAAGCATGGAAGTAACTGAGTTTAAATCTTATATTCCATAGTGCAGCTGGCAACAACCTTGTATCCTCTTATCACAAAGACCTGGGACTCACCTGTGGCTGTGTCAAAGCTCTGTGGTGCTGTAATGGTAAACTCACAAAGGCATCTGTGGAGAAGTGTCCAATTTCCATAAAATCCACCACAGTCAGCCCTGTGGTGTGGAGCTCTGGGAAATCTCCATCTTGTTGCTTCTGCCAGTGAAGTGGGTCAAGGGGTGATGAAAGGAAGAATCCTCCATATTTGCAGGATTGTCTTGGCATGAGGTTGTTCCTGGTGTTCATCTCCTATTGCAGGGGAATATCAGAAACACATATGGTTCAGCACTTGGAGCAGGGAGCACAGGATGCTCACCCATGATGCTGGGATGTTGTATTCCTCTGGGGAAATGGTTTTTCCCCAGAACCCCTTAAAGCCTGTAACCTTTTAGTTTAACCCTACCTTTCCTCTATCTCTGACCAATTGGCTCAGTGCCAGCTATCTGTCCTGAGACAGAGAGTCTAGATAAACCCATGCTCTTCCTTGTTCGCTCTCTCTTTGCCCTGGGACCCCTTCGAGAATAAAGCCTTGGAATAATCCTGAGGTAAGAGCCTCTTTTATCCTATCCCCTGAGGTATTTCCCCCAAAAACCCCCAGAAGACTGAGCTAGCACAGGAGCCCAGGGGGGCGGGCTGGGGGGAGTACGTCACTGGGATTTAGATGAAGTTCTACCATGTGGGAACAAAAATTCACAGGAGACCCTTGATGCTCATAAAATATATTTAGAACAACTTTTGTGCCAACAGAAAGTCAAGTCCAGTTTTGAGTCCCCACTGGGCAAAATTTTTTATCCTAATGTAAGTCATTTGACTGATTGATTTCACAACTCCTTTTACTGTTTCTTTCCTTGAGTTTCAATTTTTGTCTTTGCCTCGCCTGAACAGTCATGGATTTCCCTGCCTATGAAATTCCAGTATTAGGTTTTTTAATGAAATGGGGAGAATTTAAGGATTTGTTTAGCATAAAGTGTAACAACCTCACCTTTAATAGATGGATCTCAGAAATTACATATTTAGTTATTTTTAACTGTAATTAATAACACACACACACACTTTCCACATTAATTTATTTAGATTTCTAATGTGGCAAATTCTAATCAGTAGTAAGTTTTATTATTTTTGACTCCCTTGAGGAAGGGACTTTGTTGTATAAAACCTTCCATTAGCTGTTATGTAAACAAATCACATCATGCTTTACAACATGCCATTATTGCCTGACAAGTTCTTGTATTTGATGTTTGTCAAGATTTCTGCTTTCTTATTCATTGTGTTTCCATTGCAATGCTCAAAGACAGCTCTTCCATTTCTAGCCTAGAGCCTTAATTATATTTAGGCCTTGAGCCAGAGATAAGCCCATGCTAACAAAATGTTTGTGTGTATCTTGGAAACATAATCAGAATGGTGTTAACTGGGTTCATGTATTACATGTCATACCAGCAAACCCAGCAGCCTTCTTCCCCAGAGCAAGTGATAGCCCTTATCTGATTCATTCTCCAAAGAACTGCCAGATCCAAGAGCTGTTTGATAGCCAGTGAAAGGGATTTTGCTGACAAAAGTAAGTTACAAGTTTCCAATCCAACAAAAGATATTTAATGTGTATACCTAAAATCAATGGGACAATTCCACTGTTGTAAACAGGTGTTTGCTGGATTGAGGCTCAAAAGTTCAATGTAAGCAGTTTGAAAGGTGTGGATTTTGCTATGGCTTGTGTGAATTACAAAATTCACACAAAAGGGTTAATATTTAAGTCTTAATGGCCACATTAACTCAGTCTTCATGTGCAGATATAGTTACATATTTTGGTTGTTCTTGATGTCAATATAAGATAATAATCTGTAAAAATACGGACATTTTAACAATTAAGCTCTTCTATTGTTGTTGGGAAAAAATACTTCATTGTCTGTGGAGGCTGTGGTTACTCACACTGTGGTTACAAATATCAGTTGCAGAGAGTTTCTCCTCCAAGCAGCTACAGAAGGGGTAAGACTTTATGGATGTTTCTTGCTAAATGCTGCTTTTCCGTTTTAGTTGGAATAAGGCTGATGGATGGACATGGTAAAGTGGAGAGAATGCTCCAATGCACTCGTCAAGTTTTCTGTCCATTAAAGCAGACAGAGAAAAAAGAATCAATTGAATGTTATCTCACTGTCATCAAGTGGGAAGGAGCACGAGAGAAAAAGTGGATCATAAATCATATAGCCTGCTCTTGGTTTTGGATATTAAATGATGGGGAGATGGCAGAGGGAGAAGAATGTAAGGCAGAGAAGTTTTATATAATTTTGCCAAAAATAAATAAAATTTAACCTACTTGGTCTGAAGCATTTAGCATTAATGTGAATGGAAGGCCTTAAGTACATGTACAAGTTCTTGAAATATATGTAAGTTTCCCTTTTCTTTGCTTCCCAACTAATGTGCTTATTGTTATCTGGTCTTAAAAATTTCAAGTAGTTTTTTTTTTTAAGCTTGCCCAGACGTGTCTTTGGAATGATTTCAGAGCAAGTGGTTGAAGTGTTCCATTGTGTGCAATGGTGATTCCAAATGTAGTATGACTGTATTCTTTTGGGATGACTGGCCTTCATGTTTCTCTTCCTTGGAGCAGCTAAGAAAGGCTGTCTCCACATAGCTACAAAACTGAAACAAATGACATAATTCCTCCACTGCGCCTGAAAAGATGTTTTTTGTATTTCCTGCTCCCTCTGAAGGGCTTTTCAAGGAAAAATAAAAAATAACACAAAGAAATACTGAGACAACGGAATTACTAGAGGAGGAAGGATGGATTCCGTAATGTTTTGATTTAAATCAGAAAATGAATTCCCAATGTATTTTCCAGTACTCAGTTTTAAACCCTGCTATTATTTTTTTCTGGCAGAATAGCAGTGGCTTGAAAAAATGTTAATTTTACAGACATGTAGTTTATGTCAATCCCTCAGTATTTGAAGGGAGACTGGAGAGGTGAGCTGGCATGAAACAAGGATGTTGAGCTGGTTTGTTGAGGGGCTCTGTGGTTATCCAGAACTCATTCCCTGACCAGCAGCTGTCCAGTGCTGCCAGTTGCCCTGTGTGAGGCTGCCTGACTGCCCAGGGGCACAGCAAGGACACTTATCAAGGGGTAAGGCTAAAGATAAGTAGAGATACAGGAACAGCACAAAAAATAACCAGTTTCTTCAAACACAAATATCTTCAGTGGGTATGATGAATTTTGCTTCTTTTGGCAGTGTGCTTTTCTGATGCCATTAGACTTTTTGTGGCTGCACAAAAACATTTAAGGGAATATATAAACAATATATGCATTTATACTATATATATACAATATATACACGAAAATATATAAGGGAACATATCCACAATGTATTTAAGGGAACTGGAGTTACTAGAAAAGGCATTACACAAATGTATGACTGGTACCACTGAAATCAATACGCTGAGTCATAATCTTACAACAGCTGTATAGATATTTCTGCTTCTCTTTGTAAGGTTCAGGGAGTTCAAATTAAGTAACAGATACAAGTATACAGGAAAAAAAGAGATCCTAGGCCTCATAATCATATAGGATGTATAGGAAACTCTTTGACAAAGAAACACAATATTTATGTTGCTCTTCATTGTTTTCTTTCATCTAACCAAAGAAATTCACACGGTTTATACTGAATATCTTCAAAAGTTAAAAGTACAATTCTTCTAGTGCTGACTAAAATTTCCTAATGTTGCATAAAAAATATTTTGTTAAAATTGATTGTGCTTTTCTTTGCTTTGTTAAATCTTTGAAATCGAATATATACGGCTGTGACTTTGCATTAAAATGGAGATAAATGTGTAGATGCATATATGCTCTATCTGCTGGAACAGCTTTCAAAGAAAATTGTGCCTATTCTTGTTTAAATATAAAAATTGAATTTTGTTTCCTTTTAATTTGAAGAAATTAGTGCTGCTCCAGTAGTCATAGAAACTGCAAATTAGAACAGTGTGTTTAAGATAACCATCAGTAGAAATTCTGAATATTGAATAGAGTTTTCTTAAGTCTCTACCTGAATCTGTCAAGTATAGCAGCAGCAGCAATTTGATTGTTACTTAAGGCTTAATGGTAGCAATGGTTAGGAATTAAGCAAAAGCTGCTCTGCATTTGCTGTCCACGCTCTATCAAACAAATATTGAAACATGTTTTCTGCCACTAAAAAAATTCCTCTGGTTTGCAACAGTATAATTTACACCTTCCAAACCAGAGACAGCTAGAAGTTGAAGATATTCTTCTACAGTTAGATGAAAACCTGTGTTATGAGCATATGGCCTTATCTTTATATCTGAAGTATAGAAAATGGGGGTTAGAATTCTATATTGAGTATCTACATAGACCCCAAATATGGACTAGCTGTCTGTAAAATATGTAAACAAGAATATTATCAGATCTGTTGCTCTAAATTATAATAATAATGCAATTACAGATACTGATGAAGTAACTGGATATGAAATTAGTAATCATATGATTGTGTGGAATTATCTGATCTGATTTGCATGCTTGACTGTTAAGAAATATGCATGTGAATCAAGCTTGGTAAATAATTCATACCTTATCCTATAGCTAATTAATGTAACATCATTTTTCTTGGTCTGCACTTTCTAGACGTGCAGTATTTCCCTGAAATTAGCAATTTTTTGATAACAATTACCCATATTGAGGAATAAGGTCTGGTTTGCCAACTTTTCAGTGTATATCAACTATCATTCAATATCTGAAAAGTGTTGGTTAATTCTAATCGGTCTAACAAACCTCCTTCTTTTTCTGTTTTTCTCACCTGAATGAAATAATGCTTGGGTATGGAGTATTGGTGTGAGCACATGCTTAAAAACATGCTTTCTGCATGTTTTCAATATGCTCCACTTGCCTCTAAATCACAGCCTTTGGTGTCCTGGAGTCAAAGTAATTGATAGTGGGGAGTGGAAGTAAAGATCAGCAGCTTGGTTATTTGCCATAGGAATTAAATGAAAATTAGTATGGTGAAAATTAGTACTGGGAAAATGTTTTCATGGGTTTAACAGGAGAATTTGGCTCCAGGTAAATAATTAGATGCCAGTGGGGCTCACAGTATTTTAAGACACCTACTGCTGTAGATTGAGTAATTACTGGCATCCAGTGATATTGCAGAAACCACAGTGAATTTATTAATAGGGTATAGGTTTGGCTACTGGGGTTTGCCAACAGAAGAGAAATCTGAATAAGGCAGTGCACGAGCAAAGTGAAGGGAAGTGTGTGCAAGGCTCCTCCATGTGTATGTTTGCTATTCCCATCAGAATCTTGGGCCAGAACTAAAGGAATACTAAATGTGTTATAAAGGATTATATTTCCATTCCCAAAGGCTTGAAATGTGGAAATCAGACAGCTTTTTGAGAGCCTCAGTGCACTATGGAGTCCTTAAACTTTTGAAAGCAGTTGCAAGAATTTGGATCGGTCTCCGGAATACTGTCAACATTTAATAACAGGGAAATGTCAAAACAGAATTTGGTGGTTGGCAAGTGAGTATTACAATGTTAATTTGATAGTCCATGGAAGGAACACTGTACAATATTTCCATTTTGGAATTTCGTATTCATTGATTTATATGCCAGAAAAGGTATGTATCCCTACAAGCAGTAGGATTTTTTAAAGACAGCTAATACAGTTGCAATAATTTTCCTAATTCGCAATGAAAAACGTTTAATGTTATGGTATTTCTCTACTGGGAGAGGTATTTCAAGGGGAATCAGCATTCAAATAATATCAACATTTTCTTGATTAAATGCATGGTAGCTTTAAAGAGAAATAAGATTTTTTTTTTTTTAAAAGGCAAGTTTTGGAATAACTTTCTAATCTCAAAGAAGAGAGGAAGGAATTATCCCAGTGAAAAATTCAGTTTTGCTGTTGCAGTTCAAAGAGTGAAGAGACCAAAGAGCTCTTTACTGTGTATCAAAGGACTGACAGCTTGGAGTTCAGACAGAGCTCTGAGTTCTGATCTAAGATTAATAAATATGCAAATGCTCAATCTTGGAAAAAACCAGCCTTCTAGAATCCAATCTTTAGCTTATGTAATTGAATGTTTGTTTGAAATGACAGCTTAATAAGTTGTCACATTGTAAAATTTGTCAAACTCAGACCACGTCAGGCTGCTGCAGTCGGAAGATATTTCAGCAAACTCCAAATTACAAATACATGTTCTTTTTGAGGCAAGGAACCATTCAGAATATCAGGTGGAAAAAGAGGAGGTCATACAGATGCAAAGTGCCACTTATAGTTATTTATAGCACATGATATTTTTGAAACAGTGGGTGCCCACAGCTGTGGCCTCACATATTTCTCTTCTCAAGTACTGCAGATCACTCCTTCATGTTCTGAACAAGAAAAGAATGGGGCTTAGCATTTGCTAAATGCTCTAGAACTGCAAATGGCCTTTCAAATGCTGCACTAAGTCACACCAATTCTCTGTAATGTCAAATATTTGTTTATTATGACCTCATTTTTTTGCAAGTGGGTTCAGTCACTCTTCAAGGGAGAATGAGAACTAAGTTAGTGGGTACCAAGTGCCAATTTTCAACTTGCCTTTGCTAGGATGATGCTCAGAGCTATATAAAATGGAGTTGTCTTTTATGCTATAAAAATCTTATGCATAATAACATAGAAACTTAATTTGCATTTTACACTTACTTTAAAATAAAGTATCTGACATCCATAACTAAATGTGGTGGGTTTTGCTTTTGAGTACAAATAGTTCTGTTTGTGAAGAAAGATGTCATGTATGTTCAAAATATCTCCAAGCATTTTGTTGTCATAGCTGTTTAATTTAAAAATAGGCATTTCATTACCAGATTTTATCAACTCTCCAGGCTGCAGTCAGGAGGTTCAGCAGAATGCAACTGACAGTTACAGGTACTTTTTCTGGAGGGAATGTACTCTACCTGTGGGCTTCATTTCAAGGTGTCATTCAAGGAATTTTGTTAAATTTATGAAGTGTTTTAATAGTTTATGCCCTGGTTTTCTCCAAGCTTGCACTCTTTCCTGTAATATAGGGGCAGGATGAAGTATTTTGGGTATGGAACATGCACAGAGCAAGAAGATTTGCAGAAATCTCACAAAGTTAACCATACAGTTAACTGTGAAATGTTTTGTTGTTTGAGATTCCCATAGAACAGATCTCCTTCTGTCATTTTCAGAGGGAGGAAATACTTTCAATCTTCCCACTTTAGCAAAGTGAGCTCTTGCTCAAGATTTGGAGAAGTTTTATTTGAAATTTTATGAAACCTCACAATGTTTCTCTAAGTTCTTCATGTAGGTTTTATTATTAATGCATATCTAATACTTTGTATGTGTTGCCTTTTTATAAAGTCACTTGAGGGAAAAGATGTATATACTGTCAGTGATAGTCTGCTGTGTTTATATTTGAATTTGTATCTTGAAAGGGAGGGCAAAGGATGAAAAATCAATTTGTGGACCTTTTCACTGAGAAAATACTGCAGAGAAATGATTTCACTGCAGTCTATTGCTCATGAAGAGAAGCAGCTTAGAGAAATCTTTACAACTAAGGGCATCTTAAACCAGTGAAGCAGGAAGATATGAAGCCATTCCTAGCTTAGAAAGGGAGGTTTCTATAATTGGAATATTATTTAAACATGTCTGCTGTAAGTTAGCAGTTCAATGCTTCTTCTGAGTTTATGTGTTTGGGATGAAAAATGTGAAAATTGTCCCTCCTCAGTGACATAATTGTTGATGTTGTAGATTCAGGGGTTTTTCTGTCTTCCCATTTTTAAGTTTTAGAATTCCATTGAGACCTTGCTGATCAACAACCAAAACATGTGAGCAGTATCAGTTCTGCCCTAAGAGATCTGCAGAAATGATTTTTGTCCTGAAGTGTGGATACCTCTCCAGCATGTTTTATGCTTGACAGGCATGACATTACCTATAGTTGGAGGTATGAAAGCAGTGTTGCCATCAAGGAACTCTCCAAGTGGGTGGAATGGATGGATGCTTGGCTAAGGACATGCACTGTACCTGTGTCAGGCCAGATCAGGCCCCTAAGAACAGAGAAGGGACAATCATTGAATTAGTTCTCTTCCCGCTGTTCTACAGGAGGGCCCAGTGCTGGAGGGGAACTGTAATGCCCATGTGTGGCACAGAAATGTTCTGGGTGTGACCTGTCCAGTTAAAAGTTGCATTGGTAACATCTCCAGACAGAGCTTGAAATTCCCTCTCCTACTTTTTCCTTCTTTCACTGCCATTAAAGCTAGAAAGGCCTTTCTGACCTTTTCCAAACACAAACCAGGTTACATTTACTCTGGGTAATTTCATGTATGTTGGTCTGTTTATTTCATCTTTCCTTTTTTAAATTCCAGTTTTATGGGAAAATCTAAAAATCTACTGTAACTCTTGTTACACACTTCCCACCTGATCTCTAATACAATTTACAATTTTTGGATTATTATTGTCACACCTATTCTTTGAAAGTAACACAATGGTTGAGGGTAAGCTTGTTTTAAGAAATAGTGTTTCCTGTTGACACCTTTATGCTTTTTTTTTGTTTTGCAAAAACATGCACTGATATTTTAGGAAATATTAAGTTCCTATTACAAAATGTTCTGTCTTCCTCACTCCAGAAATATATGTAAGAATCCCAACAGAGCTACCTATGTGCTCCATGGAGAGATCATTTGAGTTCTGTTAGTTTGGGCATAATTGGTTAGAAACAAGGCTGGCTTTCTGCCTATCTTCCCTTGATCTCTGAGGAGAAAATGATGTATGCAGAGAAGCATTTCCAATTATAAATTATTTCAGGTTTTCAACTGACTGGTTTGAGATTTGATATCCTGTCATGATTCAAAGATGAGAGGATTAGGTTAAACAAACCTTTCCTTTAGCAGCAGGTAAGCAGAAAAGCAGTACAGTAAAGTAAGATGGCTACTGCAGCTTAAGTGGGGTTTTGTATTGGGTGAAATGATTTTTTGACAGTTACTCAATTTGAGATGCAGATCAGAGAAACAGGAGAAAAATATTAAGATTTTTCTGTTTATTGTCAAAAGAGAAACTATTCCTTGTCAAAGTTGGAAAAACCCCTTTCTCTTCAACAAAACTTATCATTTGAAATTGAACATTGAATTTTGAGTAAATAGACATACAAATGCTTTATCAAAAGTAGAAAACTTGTGAAAATACAATCCTTAGCCCATATTTTCAGTGTTCTAACCTAAAGGACACAATATAAATAAAACCTTAAGTATTTTCTATAGTTGTGGGGATAAGAGACACCCAGTAGTCTTCTAGTAGGGTACAAAATTTATGGAGGCTGTGAGACAAAGCCAAACCTCCAGCGACGTTCTTCATGGAGACTGTCTATTAAGAAACTAAACCAGTTGGGTTAGACTATTTCCAATATGGTAAAGGGAATGAGAGATTAGGGAGGGAATGGTGAAAATGACTCTGACTATGAAGAAGTAAGGAGGAGAACCCAAATTGAACCAATGGCCACTCTCACTCCTTGAAAAGTCCTTGTCACAGAACATGAGCACACTGCCTGGAGAGGAGGTGCCATGAGAATTGTGGGTTCAGTTGTAAAGGGAGTGTCCTTGGCTTGCTCTAGAGGTGATCAGAATATTTCCTATGAACTTCCTTCTTCTTTTCCTGTGGCCTCTTAATGACAAATGTAACTATTTACCATTTTAACTAATTTTTAATGTATTATTAATTGAAAATTCATATTCTTGTTACCCCAACATCCAGAGGCATTCTCTGATTCAATGACAGTCAAAGATTTCTTTAATGTCACTTCTGACTTTAAGGTAATAATTCAGGAAAAAATTATGACATTAATTTTTCAATAAATATTAAAAACTTTGATTGCAAGTGGGAATGTTTCAGAGCATGTATTTTTTTAAATATAATTTTTTTCTTTTGAAAAGAAACATTTCCTGTTCATTCACACAAAGCAATGTCATTGTTACTGTCAGTAAGAAAGATTCCTCTGCATTGATATGAAATTTTAATTTGAAAAGACAGTGGGTGACTGAGAACTGGCACAGGTTTCCTCAGGAGGTTGTGCATGTATCTTTGAAGATGTTACAAAGCTGGACATGGTGCTGTGCAGCCTTTTCTGGGTGGCCCTGCTGGAGCAAACAGATGACAACGTGACTTCCAAAGGCACTCCCTACTTCAGGCATTCAGTGATTCTGTGGAAAGTCAATTAATTGGTCACCATTGTTTTAGAGCACTCAAAGCAACAATACCTAAATACATGCTGACCCTGTAGTATAGTTCTTCTCTCTGCTTTTGACAGACCTCTGAGAGGTTTTGTTTCTTCCCTTTCGTTTGTGTCCATTTTTCTATATGCCCATTTTAATTTCCTTTATTTCTGATTTACTTTTATTTTTTTCTTTTCTAATTTTTTTTTGTTTGCTTGGTTTTAATTGAAATGCATTTTGTTGCCTTGTTCTGACTGAAGGAAGACTTGTGGCTCTCCTCTGATAAAGACTTTAGACACTTCATGCTGACAAACCAGTCCCATCCTTGCAAATTTTGTATTGACTGTGAGGAGTTCCAAGGTTTTGTGGCTTTGGCAGTTAAGGTTCTATCCCCAGCTCATTGAAAATGAATGATAAAATTTAACAACCTTAAATGCAGGATCAATCAATCTCAACAGGCATATAGAGAGTGATACAGTGTAGCTATCTCACTACAAGAAGCAAAATGGGATTTAGTGTAAACCCCTTATTTCTATTTTCTGTGGTTCTGTTGTTGTTTTTATTTATTTATTTATTTATTTTATTTTTTTTTTTTTAACTTCCAAAAAGCCTAATGAAGCTTGCTATTGAATAATTAATGAAAATAACTGGTACCAAAGTTTGTCAAAATTACAGCCTTCATTCCAGGCTTAGTACACTTCAAAATAATTGAAAATAATATCACTTGCTACCTATAGTTTAATTATGCTATTTATATTACCATAGCTTTTTGCTAAATCTTTATAGACTTGCTGGTTTTAGAAGTTAAGTTAATTAGTTTGTATTTTCCTTCTGATTCTATTTGTTTCAATAAATTCTGAAATGTGAGCCTAATCAGCCATCAGCCATTTGGCTCAACTGCATTTAATTTTTTCAGCAGAGCAAGCACCCTATGATATCTGATAGGCCAAAATAGACATGTTATTAGTTTACATTCTGAATGCAGATAGGATAAATAATTATTAATGCAGTACAGTGTGAAATGTCTAACAAAAAGTGTAGTTTCATGAAAAATATTGGAAGAGGCAGTCTAATATATTTGCAAATGCATTCTAAGAACTGGATTTGTTTTTGTGTGCTTTACTTGAGTGAGGAGTTGGAAGGGAAAGCTGTAAGAATTGTTCCATACTTGCTTCCCTTTTCCTTCTACATGACTGATGAAAACAGAACATGTTAGGTTTGAAGAATATGTTTTGACAATTCTATAAATGTAACCAATATAAGGCAAAACTTATCTCTGAGAAACAAGCTTGTTTATCTTCGAGAAACAAGTCTGTTTCTCAGACTGCTCTGCATACTGGCACAGTACAAAGTTAGAGATTATTTGTTCTAGAAAATGTACAGAAGTGTTTCTGCAATCAAATCTGTGCAAAACATGTATTATTTTAAGATAAATATATCAGCTTACTCTTCTGGCCTTTATAGTTTTTAATAATTTTATATTGATCTGCCTGTTCTGACTTCTAGAAATTTACTGCAGACTGTTATGGCATTTAGATATCTGATGAGCACAATAGGATTGGCACTGGTTTTAAGGAGGAAATCTTTCAGTATTCCAATTTCCTTAGTTTGTGACAAAGGCTTAAGATAAAAAATACCAATACACACCTGAACTTCCAGTCTTACTGTAAAAGCGGCTGCATTCTTTGTGTCATGGTAGAAGTACATGCAATCCTGCAAGTCATTATGTACATAAACATTGTCATACATTTAAGTAATTATATTTGCTCCAGTAGGACCTTACATGAGTCAGACTATTTGGCTTCTGTAAAAGTCTTTGTAGGACTTTGTTCATCTCTCGATGAAGACTTTATCATGTGGTTCTCATTGAAATTAGTGGACATTTTACTTTCAGTGTAATTTAAATAGAACTGGGATGGATCCCAAGACATACCAGTGGCCTGCATTTCAAAATCTTGCCCTGGAATCTGCCCTGCAGAGGAGATTGTGTTACATCTACTCTGCCATAGTCTTGAACACAAGTATATATGCATAGAATTACAGTGAGCAGGCTGCAAAAGCTTGAACTGCATCTAGAATATTGGAGGAGGTAGAAGACACTTAAGGTTCTCCATTCAGTAGCAGTGATTGCAATCATCACCATCCATTGAGTAAACCTTAAGTCTGTTAAATATTCTCAGCTCTTTAGGTGTTAGATTAATAACTTGTGTTGCCTAGTGCTGCAGCACAGTGAGTCACATTTCCCCTGTGTTGTAGATACATTCCACTTGGCCTGAATTAAATGATCCTGAATCTGACTGCATCAAAATTTTCAATACTCATGTCATAATCATATCTGGATCTAATTAAACTAGCTCAGTTTTTTTTTTTATATTCTCAGTGAAGCAACAATATTACTCCCCATCTGTGATTTTTATTATGCATAAATTTCGTGTGTTTCTAGGTAGATTAAATAAATTGCAAAGATTAGGATAACAAACCTGAATCCCACTACTGTACATTGTGGTATTAAAGAAAAGTTTGCAGAGGATGAAAGGAAGAACAAGAGTAAGTAGGATCAGAAAAAAATACCTTATAACTGGATTGATAAATCAGATGCCATCCTTATGGGAAAGCTGATATTTTAATGACAAACTCCCAGTGGGATGTTTGCCAGATGTGAGGCAAGCATTATTCATCGTTTAGAGACCTTTTTTGTCCTGATCAAGGGTGATGTTGGTGGAGACAGGAGATAGAGCATTACCCAGAGCTGGCATAATTGGTGCTATCCCCAGTGCTTAAAACATGGGGTTTCACTGGACTCCAAAACCCGCTCTCTGAAGAAACCCCTTGTCAAAAATGAACGCAAAGAATAATAACTAGAAGTGTTTATAATTTCATAAGGATCTCAGGAGAGACTAGGTTTTGGTCTGGCTGGTTTTCTTGTTTTACAGTTGCCCAAATCAAAAGGGAACAGTAAGTATTTTGTGTGTGGGAGCATTGTCTTGGCAGCATGTGGGTTTGCTGTGCTCAAAATGCTGTAGTTCTATCTGTGCCTCAGATGGTAAAGGGAGGACTTCACTGTCCATTACATGGGGAACACAGGGTTAAGTAACTTACTCAATATTTTGGATAGTTTAATGTAACATAAATGCTAGTTCCATTTCAGGCCTTGTGTTGGCAGAATCTGTTAGACCCTGGCTTATGAAAATTCTGCAGAAGGGTGGTAAAAGAGGGTAAGAATCCCTGAGTTGTGTGGTCTTTGGTGAAATATGTCTAGAAAAGACATCAAGGAACCACGTAACTTATTCCTTTTCTCTAGGGTGAGATGAGCTATTCTTACACATTTTTGACAGAAATCTGGTTTGCTCTGCACATGGAGAATCACAGCTTTGCTGGGCAATATTCTAATACCTCCCCAGTCTTTCTGTTGCTGAGTTTTATATATAGCCTGATTTTAAACACTTCCCTCCCCTTTCCTGCATCTGCATTCTTTTCTATCTAAGTGCCACACAGAGGTTTGCTCATTTCTTAATTGCAAACATTCCCTTCTCTCATTCTTTTGCTTTTAGATTGTAGAAAGCCCAGTGCATTTGTCTTTCCCCATGTCATGCTTGCTCTGTCTCCTGTTACGATTCCAGTGCTCACATTTATATTTTTTGGCTTTCCAAATGAGACATATTACTGTGAGAAGCTGGGTGGATTTTAGCTGGCTTTATTTACTATTACAATAAAGACCTGCTTAAAATTACCTGTAGTGAGGTACATATTCCATAAGCAGGGGCAAACAATTAGTAAAGGAAATGTCACTGAAATGACTGAATCCTTTAGTGGATTCCCTTCCACATTTTACAGTGTTTTATTTCTTCTATTGTTTTGAATTCTCAGTTTAAAAATAAAAATGAATATTCTATTTTAGATATTCTGTTCAAAGGCTCTGAGCTTTTAACTCAGCATTTTGCTTTTATTTCTGTGTAAAAGTGCCTATTGTGTGATACTCTGAACGTTGTGAACCCCTTTTTCTTTCTCTTAAAAGCAAATCCCTTTTTTGTCCCTTTTAATCTCTCATAATTTCATATCTTTCTTCCCAAATGGAAGGTGGGAGCATTTTTACTGTGTAATGTCTCCCTAGGCAGAGTATTTGATATTAGAGATGGATTTGATAGTTCTTCCCAGTGCGGCAGAACCAGTGTGCCTCCATTTAGCTCTCCTACTTGTTTCATTAAATCTTCTGGTTGGAATGTGTTTGTTTTTCCCCAGGTTTGATCTTAACAAGCAGGTTAGTGAGATTACCTGGGGAAACAAAATGCAAATGTGCTGAAGTGTTTAAGAAGCAATCATACATCAAAGGGGGTAAAGCCCCTCCTTCCCCCACAAATCTCTAAGAAAGCCTGCAGATTGATATCAGTGAAAGAATTAGGGCATCCATAAAGTGAGAACTTCTAAACAGCTTCTACAACATGCCGAAACTGAGCGCTCAGGAGTCTGGGAACTTCAGTGGATTGTCACAGAGTGTGAAATGATTTTCTGCAGTGTCATAATTCAGGATATACCTGTACATTCAGTCTTTTATGACAGTGCTGTAACAAAGTAGAGACAATTTTTTATTAGTTTTTACTTAGACAAAACGCATAATAGAATCCAGAAACCACACTCGGTCAGAGGAGCAGCCAAGAGCACTGTGTTAGGAATGAGTTCAGCCTGCTGCATCCATGTACCTGTTGGCATTACACTCTAAGGAAAGTTCAGAGAGGTTTTCCTAGGGCCTAACTACAGCCCACTTCTTTGCTCTTGCAACAAATCAGTGGGAAAGAAATAAAATGCCCTTCACGTTCAGAGCCTGGCAGGTCAGTAGGTTTTGATTTGGTGTTGTCTTTAACTGTTCCAACATAAGCCAAGCAGTCTATGCTAAGGTGTTCACCTCGGAACAATTTACTATTTCAAAAGGAAATTTCTTTTCAAGTTGGAGTTCATGAAAAACAACCTAAATGGTGGGGGGAACCATTGCTTTTGTGATGAATAGCATTTCTGAAATTACAAGTTTTTGGATGGCAGAAATTGCATTTTCTTCCTTTCTTGATTTTTAATCTTTGTTTCAGTCACCCTGGAATTAAAGAAAAATTGAAAATGTTTACAGGCTGGAACAGGCTGGATGAGAGCAGTATATGTTTCACTCCTTGCCTATGTTATTTTATTCTTGGGTTTCTTTTGATTCTTCAGCAGATACTTATGGAGATGTCAAATGTTTCAGAAATTACAGAACTAACACAAGGGATACCCACTACAGAATACTCAAGAAATTCCTCCTCCTCTTCACTGTTAAGCGATTTTATTTAATTGGTAAGACATTGTGTTCTAGTGTCAGAGACTGTTCTGAAGAGATATTTAATATTACTGAACTACGTATTATATCATCAAATTGACTTTGTGGTTTAAAGCAGAAAATAAATTCAGTTAAAGGAGTAATTAACCACTTTCTCATCAGACATTTTAAATTGTGTTGTGGCTGATGTTCAATCTATTTGAGGCTGTGATTTTTGTTTGTTTGTTTTTTTCTTTTTTTTTTCTTCTTTTTCTTTTTTATAAGAACTATCACATAAAATAGAGTTACTCCTGGACATCTATATGCTTATACAGTTTATTGCTTTTATTAATTTCCAAGAGTCAAGACTCTATTGATCAGCAGAAAGAATATGTGTAAAATAATGGTAAATTTTTTCTGCTGGAGTCTTGATGAAACATATTTTTTGTTAATGTACATCTCTAGGTAGCTGAGAGTAGCTTCCATTTAGAAGAGTGTATCATCAGAGAGTGAAGAAACAGCTCAGTTTTACAAAAGTGATGTATAGTCTCTGGCCTATTTTAGAAATAGATAATATGAGATAACTCGTGCTGAGATCTCTCAGAGTAGGAAGGGACACTGAGAAGTGGAGACTTTATGATCTAATGGAGTGAAATTAATCTGTTGGATTTAGTAGAACTGATAGAAGCAGTAATTTCTCCATCTAAAATCTTCATGACTGCTTTAAAACCCCCCATATTACCTACATATATACACATTTTCTTTTTCCTGTCTGTGTTGACTTGGTTTTATAACCTTTTAAATTTCCATGGCTGCTGTGGTTAAGTACTCCATACATCACTACAGCTTGAGGCAGCGTGGCTGGGAAGTGGCCCAGGGCAAAGCACCTGGGGGTGCTGGTCAAGAGCTGCTGAACATGAGCCAGGGTGTGCCCAGGTGGGCAGTGACACCCTGGCCTGTGTCAGCAGGAGTGTGGCCAGCAGGACCAGGGCAGGGACTGTCCCCCTGTCCTGGGCACTGCTGAGGCCATGCCTCGAGTGCCATGTCCAGTTCTGGGCCCCTCAGTTCAGGAAGGACATGGAGGGGCTGGAGTGGGTCCAGAGAAGGGCAGTGGAGCTGGAGAGGGGTTTGGAGCGTGAGTCTGATGAGGAGAAGCTGAAGGAGCTGGGGGTGTTTATCCTGGAGGAGAAGAGGTTCAAGGGGGACTTTGTTGCTCTGGCATCTGTCTGAAGAGAGGGTGGAGCCAGGTGGGGGTCAGCCTTTTCTCCCAGGAAAGCAGTGAGGAAATAAGAGGAAATGACCTCAAACTACACCAGGGGAGGCTCAGTTGGACATCAGGAAGGTCTTATCCAACCTAAATCATCGTATGATTCTATTCTGTGATTCTAAGTATCCTACTGAATGTTCCTGACAAATGCTTTTGGCTTTATAATTATGTGCTGTATCTGCTGCACCTATTGGCTAGTTTGATTCAAAGTATGAGGACATAGATCAAATTATTTGTGATTCAAGTTCTTTTAATTTCTAAAAAATCAGAAGCTTTAATAGAAATGCCTTTAGAAGTGAGAGCAGGTGGTTCTTTTGAAAGCAGGCCATGTCCTGGAGGGAAGGCATAGGGGAGTGGCACATGTCAGTGGGCTCTGAAGATTAAAGAGTGGCTGCTGCACAAGGGAACCACTTCAGACCTTTGGGATTGTCATTTACTAGTATTGTATTTTTTTAAGCTGGATGTCTCAGAACTCCAGCCAGGTCAGGAGTCTTCATAGGTAGACATTAATAAGGAAGAGTTTTCAGTCTTCAACAGGTAAGAGTCTAAAGCACTAGACAGAGAAGATAAATGAAACCAACAGATGGAAGGAAGTGTAGGAGGAGAACAAGCAGCAGAAATAGCTGCATATTTTGACATAATCAAATAGCATTCCCTGACATATCACTGTATCTGACTACAACAGTGCTGCATGTTCAGTGTAGGTAGTTTGAATCTCTTCAGCCAGTAATACAAAGTTCACATGGCATCTTTTGCATCTCCAGTTTTACATTTGGAGAAAATTGCTTTGTCCTTGGTGCCAAGTTGCTGACTTTTGAAAAAGCAGTGATTGTGGAATTTTTTAGCACTAGCTTTTGATTTACCTGAAAAATGTCAGCTTGTGTTCAGGAAGGGAAACTGACTGTTTTCAGCTAAATTTTCAGTTCTGCTTTTAATGTAGTACAACTTGTCACAGGATACTGGATCCATGCCAAAGATAAAGGTTTCTAAAATAAAAAATAAGAAAAAGAAAAATCTGATCCACAGACAAAAAATTGTTATTGAAGAAGTTATTATTGCAGATAACCAAAGAGCTGCACATTTTGTCTGATGATAGGAACACAGTAGAATGGTAGATACTGCAGTGTTGAGCCAATGTATTGTAACAATATGCAATAACACAATTTAGGAGGTGATTGTGCTCAAGAAAGTCTTCTGAAGTTTAGAATGCTGTTTAAATTCAAGAAAGACTCTTTTATAAGCAAGCTAAAATTGAAGAAAGACTCTTTTATACGCAAGCTATGCTTATATATAGATGTTAGGTATTTTTTATATTTTTATATATATATATATATATATAACCTTATATTACTGAATATTTAACCAGTCACAGTAATGTCAGAGAAAGCTGGCACTAGGCTTGCTCTGGAGGTATCTTTTATTCCTGTCTCTGTTGACTAAAGAGGGACATCTCTCCCCCTAAACAAGAACATCCAGCTTAGGCTACGTGTTTAAATTCTAGGTGTCAGAATGATGGTCAAATGAGTGCTTCCCTCAAACTTTGGAGTTAAAATGTAAGAATATCAGGAATTATCTTCAGCTGAACTCATAAACTGAGTTTGTTTGATGAAGCAAAAGCAGTCAAATCCTTAGGCATTCTGTGATTGCTTTATCCATACATTTGACCTACAGCAAAGTCTGAGTAAGCAGTCCAGTGAGTTCTGGTCTATTAGGCTTGCCTTTGAAACCATGAAGAATAGAAACCTGCCTAGGGAGCAGATATTCCTGTTTGTAAGCTTTTACTTTCAAGAGCAGTTTGTGTTGTGTCTGCAGCTGTTGCAATGGGCACACAGCATTCCAGCAATGTTGGTCTTGTCTTATCCTGGTTTCAAGTCTTGCCTAGGGAGTCAATAGGATTGTGAATGTTTTCTAGGCTTAGGTCCTCATGTTATGCCATGTTGCTTTGGAATTTGTCTTCAACCTGCTACCCTTGAGCCCTATTTATTAAAAGTCCTTACATTTCTTCCCATTTTCATAGATGTCCATGTCTCATATCCTGTGTATGAAAGAAAATGATTGGCCTTCTTGGTCTGAACCTTTGCCTTAATCTCCTTTCCAAGATGTTATGAATTATTGCTCTTTCTTGGTATTCAGCACGCTGATATTTTTGGTTGTTGGTTGATCAGTAACATGTTTAATATCTCTTCATGTTGCCAACAGCCGCACTCTTGATCTGAACTCATACTTTGCTTTATTCTTTCCTGGAGTCTGCAGGGTATTCTCAGACTCTTAAAGCAGGCAGCTCACCAGCAACGATTGCTCAATCTGCTTGATTCATCCCATTGTAAAAATGACATAACGAAGGCATTAATTTTTTCACGGTCAAGTTAAAGAGTATCAAGGGTGGAGAATTTCTTCTCATTGTTTACATACCGGTATTAAATGAGACTTATTTTCACTTTCTCACACACCAGTTTTTATAAACAAGCAGTTGTGCTGGGTTCATGGATAAAAGTGATTCTTTAATATCCTGCCATGATATAAGGACTATTTCAGAAGTTATTAGTTTGTTGTGTTTTTTTTTCTTCTGAAAACTGTATATTCTGACATGCTCCTCTCTTTCCCTGAATCATTATGAATGTAAAAGCTTTTTTAGCAGTGGACTAATATGTATCACTGTCTGTTATGCATCCCTTATTTATTCAGTTAGAATTTTAAAAGCTGCTGTAATGAGAGGATGTCTCTGTAGTTTTGTATTTACTGGGCCTGATTTCTGAAGTGTAGGATGCCAGAGTTAATTTGTAATATTTTTTTTACCTATTGCTACTCATTATTACTACATATTATTTCTCCTTATTATTTCTTTTAATAATTCAGTGAAAACATTGTCAGCACTGGATGCTATTATTATTTCTGATCATTCTAGAATCTCATTTTAGCTGCATTTCCTGCAGATAATTAATTGGAAAACAGCTATTTGTTCCTACCCTCTAGAAATTTCAGTACTGAAGAACTCATTAAAGTACTAGATTGAGCATTGTAGGGATGTATTTTTTGAAACAGAATTTTCCCCCCATTCTTTACCAGTCTTCTTTTCAGTTGGTGTAATTTCCTTCATATATTTGTATCTTATCTATTTCCTGACAGTATTTTTTATTCTGTTACTCTTCACTTTTTCCAACAAATAATGAAAATTCTGGATTTTGTGTGTTACTTCCTACTGCTTTAGCACTGATTATATTTCAACACTCTCCTGGTATTTTTCATGTTACCATGTTTCTCATCTTCAAAGCTGTTCTTTGCGTCTGCCTGGGATTCCTGTACCCTGTTTTCCTCTGAAATTCCTACTGCCTGTATTTGGATTCCTGTTGCAAGGGAATGAAATCTGCCTCTCTGTTCTCTTTCATGATTCTGGGCAGCGCATTTGTATCCCTAGTCAATAATTAATTACTGTGTGATTTTTCTGGATGCTTGTTCATGCTCATGAAATTTTTTTTTATCAGAGATTTTATTTTTCACAAGGGTAACTTCTGATACTAAAATGAATCCCTCGTATTTTGCTCCAATGTTTCATGAAGAGCCTTACTCCCTCATTTCCACAAACAAAACTTTATTTTTTCAATGTAGTCACTTGGAGCGGTTCCTGTGATGTATCTTGGGCACATTCACTACATTGATTCAAGCTTTCTAGAACTCATTATGATGTACAGAGAATATTAATCTCTCATTCCTTCCCTGTAAACATATTGATGTCATCCCACCTTAATGGGTAGTATAATATCCTTCTCTATAGAGTTTATCCCTCTAGCCATTCCTGCCTGATAAGGGTCTAAATTTGCTAATTTTGAGAGCCTTAATTCTCCAATTTTATTTTATTTTTTTTTTTTTTTGCAAAGCTATGACATATGATACATGCTACATCCAAACTCTGGAGGGATCAAAACACTGATATGAATATCCCAAGTGCCATCTCTTCTTTTTTGAGGCCTGCATAAACGTTTTCTTGTTTTGATTTTTATAACATAGAATCACAGAACAGTCTGGGTTGGAAGGGACTTCAAGGATCATTTATTTCCAATCCCCCTGCTGTGGGCAGGGACATCTCCACCAGACCAGGTTGCTCAGAGCCCCATCCAACCTGGCCTTGAACGTTTCCAGGGATTGGGCATCCACAACTTCTCTGGACAGCCTGTGCCTCACGACCCTCACAGTAAATAATTTTTTTCCTATTATCCAGTCCAAACCTTTTAGTCTGAAACCACTCCCCCCTGTCCTATGTAATTTCAGGGTTTTCAGAAGTTCCTATGCTTTTAGTTAGGATCCATACAAAAATGTGGCAATTCAATTAGAATGGGAGCCAGAGAAATGAAAGCCAGGACAGGGAAGTAAAGCCCCATTTCTGCAGCTGTTTCTTCACACACAGATCCTCATGCCTGTGCTGAAGCTCATGGAGGTCATTGAGATTCTGTGTGGATTGAACAGCAACAATCTCAAGCTCCAGAGACTTCCCTGATTCAGATATTCAGAGAAAAATTCTGTATGTGTGCATTTCTTGTTCATTTGAGTTAGAAAACTAAATGCAAAGCCAATTCTTGCTAATTCAGATTCAAATCAAGCAATGCAAACTCAGTTGAATGAATTTTCCATATAATTAGCTTTATCTGTGAAACTATAGTGTAATACAACTTTTTTTGTTATACTTAACACTAAAATGTGTCTGCTTGATACCCAGGAGTAGTTATGGGGTTTCAAAATGAATAGAGATAACCTATTTTTACAGAAATCATTCTGTATTAGTTCTGTTTTGTGGAAGATGGAAAATGATGATGTTAATTAAAATGCATCAATGTCAAGCAGTATTTCTGTTTAATTTTATGGAAACAATTTCCTCAAATACATTTGTAACTGAGATGTATGCAAGGGAACAATCTGACTTTGAAATCTTTGCTCTTCTGAGGGGCACCTGCATGCTTCAGGTGGGGCAGAGACCTGCTACACCACGAGAGACTCAGAATAATGTAACAGTACATATGCAGAGCCCTGGGTTGCCCTTTTATAGGCAAGTTATATATGTATGAAACATATTGTTCCTCTTAGACCTTACTGGTGACTTTTTACCACCAATAAATTATTTCAGGCTTACATTTTTTACACTTGCCCATGTCAGGTAGAGGGGCTGGAATCAGATGACCTTTAAGGTCCCTTCCAACCAAAACCATTTGATGACTCTATGATTTTCTTTAGGCCCAGATATGTTACATAAACAGCCCTGCCTTGTCTATCCTGTATCCTTTCCATGCTGCAGGAATATTGAGAGTAATTGGCCCAACCCCTGCATGTGTTTGGCTTTGCTAGAAGCTTCATGGTATTCCAGACACACATTCTTCCCCCAGATGATATCTTTTTTTGTTGTTACTTTCTTGTAATTTTTTTTCTATGCCAGCTTCCTATATGGATTTTTACAGCAGGACACCTGGTTTGACTCAAATTATATATAAGCATGTAGTAAGCTTCTGATCCTCTGGAATAGCTCAAAAATTATTATGCTAAACAATAAAATCATTAGGTTGTGAATAATTTCAATTTTATGCAATGGTTAAAGACAGTGGTGGTTTTAATCAGTGAAGTGTAAGAAGCATTTGACTGACTAGATCTAAACCCACATTTAAATATTTTCTACAAGGATACATGGGCATGTCTCAAGGTTTCCTTTTGTTAGATTTTTTTTTTGAAGATGCAAGTAATAAGTAGTCATACTTTTCATCAACATATCAATTATTTTTATAGACAAAACCATAAAAATATGTAAATTAATGAAGAGCTCTACATGAAAAATAGGACAATATAAAAGATGGACATTAGGTAAGGAGAGTGGGTACCTTGGAGTGAATGAACTATTTGCCATTTGTACTGAGCCTTTGCTCCTGTTTGTCTAGCAATTAAAGAATTTGGCCTCAGGAATTACACATTTAGTCTCAACAAACAATATCAATGGTGTTACAAATCCCTCCAAATTCTACTGCAAAAAAAGAAGAGACAAAATATGTCATAAATAAATCAATCCCAAAACACTCTGCCCCACTGGATCCTGAGCAGAAGAACGGTGTGGTAACAAGCTTAGCACCCAAAATATTTGAGGGTAAATTCCCAACCAGAGCAGAAAATTCTTGCATGACCTTGGACGAGTCTTTCAATCTGTGGTGCCTTGATGTCCTCACACAAAAGGGATGCAGGGATTCTCTTACAATTTGCCTGTTCCACACATGCATGTGACAAGCTTTCCAGTGTGGGATCTGCCCCTTCCACCTGTGCAGCATTTGGCACAACAATACTCTGAGGCAGAAGGGCCCTGTGCACCCTTAAAGTCTGAAGACACTTCCCTCATCACGTTCTAGATGGAAAAAAAGCTTCACTGAACTTAGCAATAAGACTTCAGGGTCTCATTAAGGATTGGTATTCCACAAAGTTTTTCCACATGAGCCTATGCCTGTCTGTGTTCCTTGCATTGCTTGCAACCTGGTTTGGACAGCAGGCTCTGGACAAATAAGACACCCTTGCTTTTGATGATAGCCAGGGGTCAAAAATGCTTTTCTCAGTGGCTTGATGAAATGACAGGTAGTGAGAAGCCAAATCTGAGGGAGCATATCTGAAAATCTGATTTTTTTTTATTCCCAACAGTTATCAATTACTGTAAGAAAATATACTGCTTCTCCTAATGACTCTTGCCTTAATATTAGGTATTCTAAACAACAAAAAATTGAACAGCACCTTTTTTTTTGGTGAACTTGTCACAAAAGGAGAAATAGTGCTTGCCAAAAACTAATTTGCTATGCCAGCAACATGAATCAGGTTAGGAAAAGAACCGTAGGTTAGCAAATTATCTCTTTCAACAGCAAGGATTTCATGCTGATGCATTGACAATATTGTAACAATACTCATCACTTATTGGAGCATGTTATGAGATACAAGGTGGATCAGAAATGAAAAACACCTCTGACCTTGTTTCTCTGCTGTGAGGGGAAAGAAAAGCCTGGCTCTCTAGAATGGTCAGAATTGATCACAAAATCAGGATGCTCACAGCCTCAGGTGGGAAAGGCCTCAGCACCTCGGCCTACAAACTCCTGTGTAATACATAAAATTACATAATATATAAAATAACATTTCAGCACAGAGTTCACCTCATGTTGCTCAGGGCTTTTTTCCAGTCAGGTCCTGAAGGCCTCCAAGAATGGAGGGTGGCCCCCTCTTCCAGGGCATGACTGTCCTCTTGTCTCACAGAGCTAATTCCTTCTTCCTGAAATCTCTGCTCTAGGTAGATTCTGCATCTTTTGGAGCTCACAGATCCCTCCACCTCCACAGAATCATAAAGTGATTTGGGTTGGAGGGAACCTTTGGAGATTATCTAATCCAACTCCCCTGACTGAGAACAGCTTTGCACAGAGTTGTATCCATGCAAGTTTTTAATATGTCCAGAGAAGGAGACTCCCCAGCTTTTCTGGGCAGCCTGTTCCAGTTCTGTCATCTTCAAAGGAACAAAGCTTCTCCTCATATTCAAATGGAGCTTTCTCTGTTTCAGTTTGTGTGCCTTGCCTCTTTTCCTGCTGCAGGGCACTACTGAAAAGAATCTGGCTCCATCCTCTTGAAACTTGAGGTTTGGGCTGTTTGGCCTCAGGCTGTGGATCCACCAGAGTGCATTTGGAGTGAGGTATCTAAATCCTTCTTCTGGTGTGGGTTGGTGGGTTGGGTGTGTGAGTGCTTGGGAGGTTGGTACAAACCTGTTGTGGAGAAAGAGTGCAGGAGGCACGTTATGCTGGGTTTAAAGTTGTGAGTGTTGGGTAAACTCAGACTCTGGAAACCTAGCTTTGTTAGTCTGAGTATTATTCCAGCACAAGAACCATCCTGCAGGTGTAAGGAAGCACTGGGATTTATTCAGGTCCTATGGAAGTAAGGGAAAGCAACGTGTCCAGCCGCTTCTGGCAGGCTGAAGAGTTATAATGGACAATTTCTGCTTTTGAAATCTGTCCTCAGTGTTCCTTGAGTCTCCAGAGATATACCAAGAAGAGGAAATTACCAACTATTCTGCTTTTTGCTTTTTTTTTCCAGAGGAAAGTTAATTACACCCCAGTATACTGTCACATAAAACGACCCAAACAAAGTGCAGGGAACTTTTACTGGTGGGAAAAAAAAAACAATCCAGCTGTAACTCTGCTCTTGAGCAAAACAGGAGAGAGATTTCTCACCTGCATGTCAAGATCTATAGTGTCCCCAGAAGACACCTCATCCTAAAGTACAGAGCACTACCTAAGGAATGGATATGTGAAACGACAGTTCCCTTTCACTTGGAGGGGCATCCAGTACTACTGGGATCATGTTTCTGTGAAGAAAACAAGCCTGATGAGGTCACAAAATAAGTCCATGGGGGGATCTCGGTCAGATTACTGTAATTTAAAGGTCTCAATTGCAAATGAACAAGAACAACCAGAGCAGCTCTTAAAGCAAAGAGAGGTGGTTGATTACAGCAAGGAGGAAAACACTCCAGCAGCATGTCCAGGAGCTGCTCTGTCACACTCTTGCCAGCAGAGAGCAGTGGCAGAATGGCAAAGGATCCTGCCTGGATGCAGGGATGTACCAGCACATCTCGTTCAGCCTGCTGGCTGATCTAGCATTACTGCTTCTGCATCTCATTCTGTGCGTGCAGGGCTGTGCAAAGGTCCTGGCTCTTCACCTGCTTTCATTACATCGTCCCACTGCAGGTCAAAGTCTCATCAAGGAGATGTTTAGCAAGCTGCAAAATGATAAAAAAGGGTACATTTTCTGCACCAAATCTGAAGCACCACTTAACAGTGTAGGAGCTTTTTTTGACATAGGCCACACTTACTTTTTGTGATGTAGGTCCTGTTTGGATGATCACATTTCATGGTGTTGCGAATTTGAAGCCAGATTTTGAGTCTATATTTTGGTGGTTTACCCAGGATAATTAATTTAAGAGGATATTGAATTTTAAAAGGTACCAGCTGTTCCTCAACAGTTAAACCTGCTCAGAAAGAATGTCAGCATAAAAATACGCCATATGTTTTGAAACACAACTGATGACACTGGCACTGTGTGCTTGTTATTGTCAGTTCTTAGGTGCCAGACACCCTGAGTCACTTCTGAATCATCATTCCATTGAGACAGAATATCCCAGCAGAGAACTGACTGTTCCCCTTGATACATACAGAGAGAATTTTAATCTAAATCTGGTCAAGTAATTTCCTTCTTTAATTTTGCACATGTGTTGGTTATTCCATTCTCTGGAGATGCAATCTGCATTTCTACTTATTTCCATTATCACAATATAGACAAGGTCTGTTGACAGATATGCTGTTTCTTCCTTTGTAAGCTTCACTGTTCATTCCCAACTGTGAAAGCATAGCACCCTCACATAATCTGTAACTAATTGTGCATCACATTCTATTCTTCTTTTTTATCAATTAGTATATATAAATTACATTGTTTATAGGAATAAAAGACTTCTCTATGAGGCAAACATATTTATTGCCCTTACAAGGAAAATGTTCTCACTAAAAACCAATATGCATATATAAAAATACAGCAGAACAGTGTAACATATGTAAAGTATGTTTGTACTTGTGTCCCTTTTAATCTAGAAAAGTTGTTTTTTCATGCTAAGATTCCTCTTGTTTCACGTGTGTATGTCTATATGGCAGTGCCCTGCAAGAGCATTGAAAGGCCCCTCATTTTTAACTGTAGCAGGTCTACTTCTGGCACAGAAAGCTGTTCTTTCTGTGATTCCAGCAGAAGGTGTTTGGGAATCACTGACTGCTCATGCAAATTTACGTTGTCAGTCTGGCAGTGAAAGACAACTGTGCAGAGCAGAGACTTCTACCAAGGCTGGCAGGCAGCATCTGGCCCTCTGCACAACAACCCATCGTTCAAGCATATTAAACTGGAAACCAGAAATGTTATTTCTTGTACTATGCTCTAAGTAAAACCTCAGGTGGTCAGAATGGTCACAAGTCATAACCTGTGGTAAGCAAATGATGTCTGAAAAAAAGGTGAATAATATTTTGAGATGTGCTCACAGAATTAATATTATAGTTATACAATTCTACATTTACCATGCCATTAACAGTGGCAATGACAGAATTATAAAGCAGATGATTATAAGCTGAGAACCACACAAATCCATGGGCTTTGAGTGAGTTATTTCAGGGTTTGGGGTTTTTTTTTTTGGTCTATTTTGGCATGTGCCATTGCATTTTTAAGTGGAGATATAACCCAAGTTGCTGCAATATAATTTGATTTTCAGTAACCAGCATTTATCCAGAACTACTGGAGTTAATATTGAGGAAAACCACAACTTGGCCCATAAACCTGGCATGACATTTTCAGTGGAGATATTTGACTTTGCTTTCAGTAACTGTTTATTTTGAACCTGAGAGACAGCTTGGTAAATATATAAAAATTAAGGCCTATATCCTTGATATCTTTCGGTAGTTAGAATTATAAGAGTGATCTGTTGTCAGCTGAAATGTTTAAACCAGTATCATTCACTACTGGTATTTTAGTATTGGCTACTGGTACTGGTGTTGCAGAAATGCCTTCTGCAGAGCTGACTTTGCCTTCAGGCAGAGATACGGGCTTGGTGATGAAATCGATTCCAGACCATTTAGTCATGATCCATTGCCTTCTTGTCTTCCCTGCAATGGCAGAAATGTGTACTTGCTGCTAGTTCTTATTAGGAGTACAGGTGTTTTTCAAGAAGTTCTGGTCTGGTATTCTGTGAGCTGTTGCAGCAATGAAAAAATCAGAACTAGAGATACCTGTAAAAGAAATAACAATGCCACTGATGACTGCGTCTTTATTTACAGATGTGGAATGGCCTCCAGTACTATAAGCCTCCTGTCACTTGAGTCCCAAACTGGTATTTTTAAGTTTTGAGTAATGTGATCTCAGTATTAATCCTGTGATCTAGAAACTATGCCCTTTTCAGGTACCACAGGCTGGGAACCCAGAAAATTACTGAATAATTTTACACAGGAGGTAAATGAATACCCTTTTGAAAGAGATGCTTTTTTGAAAACTGATTTAGAGCTAACATGAGACAAAAATGAGTTTGTGTTTTGATGAACTGTGAAGCCATTGTTGCCCTGATGTGTGCTGTGGATGAGGCTAATGATACATGGATTTAATGTAACATGTCTGAAATTTTTGGTTTTGCATTAGGTGGAAGACTTGTATATGTAAGATGGTCTTGTTACAATTTAAAATCCAGTGTGTTTTCAGTTGTTGACTGGAAGCAAAATTTGTCACTATTCTGGGATTTTAAAAACATAAAGTGTACTGGCAGGGGAAAAAAATTGAGACAACAGTGAATTAATGTGTGTGTCTCCAAATGGGAACATATGTGTCACTTCAGTAAATAACTACTAGTACATTAGCATTTGTAACACTATACACAACTCATGATTTAATTTTTTTTTATTGTCTGGTCAAAAGTATAGAAAATCTCACAGCTCCTTGTGTGTGCATACAAATATATATGTGCAAAATGCACCCATTCTATTTTCAGCAAGTGATTCAGAATGCCAGCTGTGTCAGCACAGACTGAAAGAATATTACTATACATCAGTGATATCTACCCTATCGATAAGATAATGCTCCTCATGTACTAAACTCTTCCAGAACACCTTATAGAATGCCATTTAAATGTGTTGTTCTAAAAGTAAGGCAGAAGGCAGGACAGTTACCTTGGATGCACTTTGTGTGATATTTAAATTTCTTGCTGGCTGTTATTGGCTACTCTAAAACACTTTGTGGCTAATACGAAAGGCATTAATGTAGCAGAGGGATTCAGGAGAGGATAATCAGCATAAACAAGTAGCTATTTTCTAAAAATTATCCTGATAAGTTTTTGAATTTAGTCCAATAATCCTCTTAATGAAGACAGTAGCTTGCAGCGCTTTACAATAAAGCAATATGAAAAATCAAACTGCATCAATTAAAAGCCTGTAGTAAACACAATAAGCTACTGTAGAGTTAATATATTTTTGAGGAAAGTGACTTCATTCAACATACGTAAAATGAAATGGTGAGGAGAGTTTCAGTTTGGATGCTCTTTTCAAAGTTTCAAGTGTGGTCAGAGCTAGTTGTTTAGATCGTTGCTAAGAGGTAGTAGAGGTCTGTCTTCTGTTATTTTGAGGGATGTTTTGTGTAATGGATTTGTCAAAGTAAAGAGGAAATGGTAATTACAGGATGAGGAAAAGGCAAGAGAAAGGGACCAGGAGCACAAGGAAGCATAAAAACCTGGTAACTGCATAGTGTGGCTGTTGCAACTTCATGCCCTACTACATCAGGGCTAAAAAACATTGGTAATTAATATCCTTGTTCCTAGAAAACTGCACAAGGATTATTTTTTGTACCATTTGCTTGTTTAAAAGAAGAAATTCTGAGGATGATAACTGAAAATGGACAACAGAAGCTTACATTTAGGGAAAAACGCTTCCACTGATTCCTTTTCACGATCCCTCTGAGGGAAGTAAGACTCCTTAGCTCGAACTGTATGGCACAAATGACATGCAAAGTCTGGTTCACCCTCATAAGCTTTATTCCCATCACACTTGCTGCTGATACTATGAAGGTTCTTTTCCCCAGCAGGGTTACTTCCTCCCAGCAAAGAGAAAAAGCCCCTTTTAAAAATAAAAAAAATAAATTTAAAAAAAAAAAAAAAGAAAAAAAAAGTCAGTGAATGTAGGTAAACACTGGGGATTTTACCACTGCAGACCTGCTGATAATGACTGTGTGTGACTACGAGAGCTTTCCTGTGACACTCCATCTGCAGAGCAGCCCATAAACCTCTGTCTGTCTGGTTATCTATCATACCCTCCTTTATTTTTTATCTGTTTTTGGCTTCTTACTTTCCTTGAAATGGGTTCTTAGGATTCTGGTAGCATTCAAAGTAGTGGTGTGGTAAACTTCTGGCATCTCCACATCGTGGAACCCTGGGACAGGTCTGCAAACTTCACTGTGTATTTGTCCAATAATTACACTGTGATCTATCACTCTTGGCAAAAGAAACAGGATTGAGGGAATGCCTGTTAACCAAATAAAAACAGTATCAAATAAAACAGCTCTCTGAGGAAAAAAAAAGAAAATCATCTGGCAAACCAAAGGAAGGCATGGAATTCATAGTAGAGTATATGTTTCTCAGCAATAAATTAGCCTAAGCATAGTCTATTTGCATTCCACTTTGTGTTATTATAGCTGTGCAAACTAAGAAAAAGACAGAACAATCTTGCTGCAGACTGAACCAAATCAAGCATTTACTTTGTCTCCTTGGATAAAGAAAGTTGCTAGATTTTCCCAGTGCATTTTCAGAGTTTATTTCTATGAGGTGACTTTTTGTTTGTTTGCTTGTTTGTTTTTTACCCCCGGTTGTTTTTACTGAATAATGTCAGCACTGGTATTAGACAAGGCAGTTTATTGTCACAGAAAAATACCCTGAGCACCTTGTATTGCAGAGACCGCAGTGATGGATAAGGGTTTGGCTTCAGTCTCTCCTCTTTTCTCCACTGTGCCTGGTTTTGCTAATTCAGAAGAGTGAGGACTGTCATCTGCAAGGTGTTCATGTACTACGTAGCTTCCACACGGCCACGCTCATCTTGGTTGTGACCTTAGTGCAATCAATTAAACAGTCCATTCACCAGTTAAATACAGTAGAGGATCACCAGCTAATGCTGGTTTTTCTAGTGTTCATCATGCTGTAAAACCTGGCACACCATCCTTCTGACTAGTTAGATGCTCCAAGTATAGTAAGTCTGATCAGTACTGAAGTCTAAAACTTTGACTTGCAGATTCTTGGACTATCTTGCTTTCTGTTGTTTAAAAGTTTTTCATTTAAATGGTCTATGAAATATGTAACATAGATATTTGAATGTATCTTCACCTTAAAAATAAACCCATAGGGAAGAAAAATGGGGAAATCAGACAGGAGAACATGATTTTACGATTTGTGACTTGAGACAAAGAGCCCACAGACCTTAGCTAGTGTAGTAACTAAGTAAAAATTTTGAAAAAATATGCCAATATTGTGTCTTTTCATACCACACCTCTGTAAAAATTACCATTACTGCAGTAATCATAAAAATAAATGCAGTGATGCCATTGTTTAGCAGACTTTACTATCTGCAAGAACCAGGCAATACCACAAATTTCATCTGAGGTAGCATTCTTTGCACAGTGAATACAAACATTTCCATTAAAGCTGAAGATGAACTACTGTGAACTCCATTTTAAAATATAGATTACAGTTTATGCTAAATCCTTCTGGTTTTACACTTGATTGTTTTTCATTTCTCAGACTCTGACAGAGGCAGAGTGCCCCATGAAGCTTCCTGCTTTGAGAAATCTTGATGGAATTGTTCCAGTTCTGCCTGTGCAGCTTCAAATACATTTCTTTTCTAACTGATTTTAAGGGCAGATGACAAAGACCTTAGCCAAGCACAGTCGGAAGCAAACTGTGTCCTACCTAGTCAGTGACTGGGTGTCCAAATATGAAAAAAAAAAAAGGTGAAAAATTCTTAAATTTTCATAAATCTTTCTTAAAGACTTAGGTCATAGTTCAATTATATTTTTCAGTGAGTGATTTCTGTATTTGGTAGACCCTGAAAAAGTACATTAAGATGTAAAGATGTGAGGAAGTTAAAAGTTTGTCCTGGAATGAACAAAGTAAGGGACAAAGTAAGATGTGGTATACCTTTAAATATGATGATTTGTTTATATAATAGAATTACTTGACAAAAACCTACCCTAATGCAGTAATTCAAACTTTTGCAGTGTGCAAGCCTGAAAAATTTTTCACTGATGATCTGAGTCCTGGTTAATTAAATCTTACTGGCCTGAGGTTGTTTCCTTTGGTAATACGTCTTGTAGACATGAAAAGTAGTCCATGGATTCTCAGATATCTGCAGGGTACAGGTTTTCAGCCTCTTTGTTGCTTTAAAAAAAAACACTTGGAAAATAAATTTCTAATGAGAATAAGGACAAAGTTTTCTGGGTGTTTCCCTTCAGTGATTGATACTATTATCTCTGATCCACCAAAGAGGAAGCAAATCTGGATCTAAGCTCCATGATCCAGAGGGATCTCCCTCTTATGAGCGGGAAAGTGGTAATTTTTGTCTAGACAACTAGAACACTATTTCTTGTTGAGGAGAAGGGAAAGCCATGAATGCCATGAGTGAGTGATCACACTTCAGTCTATTTGGGGTGACAGGAAAGCACAGTTGGTCTGATATGCCTTCCAACCCCCTCAGGTGCTTTTTCACTGCCTCCTTTGCAGGGGTTTGTGCCTGTGATGGAAGTCTTGACTCAGCATCTCTAAGCCAGATGAAGGTGAATCTCAGCTCTTACTCTTTTCTTCCTGCTGCGAGGCAGAATTTGTACTTTAGGCAGGCAAAATGTGCTTCCACTTGCACATTTATTCCATCTGTGCAAAGACTGTGATTCAGGATAGAACAGTGAAAATTTATTGCCTTCTCCCTATTCCCATCCTTTCCCTACAAATGGCAGGCAAGATTTCACATGTGTGTATTAACAACTGTCTCTTTCTGAAAAGCAGATTAGCGTGATAGATCCCAGATTATCAGAACTCTGAATTGAACAGAAATATCTGCCCCCTTTTTTTTTTATATTTCAAAATATTATATCTAAGAAATATTTCAGGGTTCTCATATATTTCCTCACTACTGATGCACTTTGAATTATTACGGTGCATTTTGAATTATCTCTGTGGAAGCTGAGAAGGAATCAAATAAATCCTTTACTGCAGGAAGCAGTTTTTGGGGGTGTCTTTATGGATATTATTTTCAGAGGTGAGCAGGCCCCATTTCTTTTTTTATTCTCTGTTCTTGAGCTGCAATGGATTCAGTGTATTTCTAGAGAAGGCCCAGCTTGGTTTCTCTTTGATGATCAGCCAGACAACCTTTTTCTGTGGGTTTGAAAAAAGAGCAAATCAGAGCTGATGCTTCAAATGCTGCACAGAGCCTTTTGTTTTATCTCCTTACCTATTTATTACCATCAGCTACCTTGGGGAGACAGGAAGAGCAAGACCCCCAGCTTGATACCAATTGTGCTGGCTCTTAGCAAAGTAAAGGATAAACTCACAGAACTTGAAATGGACCAAAATGTTCTCTACCCCAAGAGTGGATGGGCAGGTCTTACCTACTCAGAACATCTCAGCTGTTCTCTTGCAGCTTCTCTGTGCCTCCGTTTTGGTACTGGTTTAATTTGCAGATACTAATACTCTTTTGCCCACAGGAGAAATATGAAGATTATTCAGTGCTTCTAAAAAGATGAATAAAAATGCCCCTGTAGACCTGTCTGTGATTTCAGCAGGGCTGAAAAGCTTGCTGGTTTATTTTGCTGGCAGTTAGAATAAGTTTTGCCGTTCACTGGAGAAAAAAGTTGTGTTTCCTCACTGTTAGATGGGCTGGATTGTCCTGTGAGGTTTGAACCAGAGCAGGTGGTGTGTGATGCATGAGCTGGGTACACAGCAGGCCTGCTGGACAAACTGTGTGTTCTCTGAAGAACTGCTCTGCATCCCCTACAGGACCCACTCATTCCTGGCCTGTAACATCAGCAATTTAGGAGATCTCTGTACCAGTCTGGGCGATGGGAAGGTGAGGATAAAGCTCTCCTGTTTTCCATTTCCTGACCACTGGTCTTTTCTTGGGGGAGAGTTAAGCAGCAGTTCATATCTAGCCATGCCTGGAATAATGCACAAATTTTCATCCTATCAGATAGGACTTGGGAGAAGAGACCAACACCCACCTTACCACAACTTCTTTTCAGGTACTTGTGGAGAATAATTAGTTATCTCCCGAGCGACCTTTTCTCCAGACTAAACATCCCCAGTGGGCAATGGCAAATATTTCATCTATTTTGGGTCTTTTTGTTTGAAAAGTAAAAAAAAAATAAATAAAATTCTTGTTGCCAGTTCTTACGTTTGTGCATCAGTTGCAGTATAAATCTTAATTTAGAAGCTCAGTATTGAGGAGACACTGGCTTTTAACACAGCTCTCTGCAGAACTGCAGAGCTGCAATAAAACAATGGGCAGCATTTATTCCACTCTACAGCATTTCTATTCAGCAAAGTATCAGAACCTCCTCTTTAAGAGTTATGTCATGTTTTGGGATTTGAGTAATGTTCCCACATAAAAACATGCATTAACCATCAGTTATCTTACAAGGGGGGGATAAAGTAGATATCCATTAGTATATTAACTTGCTGGCTGTAATAGCAAATAATTATTCATTATTGCAATCTCTTCTTGATGTTTCTGCTGCTGGAATTTTTAGAAATACACAATGTTCTCAGGTATATTCAAAATCTATTGATGGATGTTCAGTGGGTACCAAGCCCTTTGAGCAAGCTGGTTGTCTGGATTGCTGCCTAGTTAATCTGTGATTAATGAATGCTTCCATTTTGTGTATGAACTTGGGAGCCTGTGTTCTTGGCATTGTTGAAGTATGTAAATGTCTTCCTCAGATAAAACATGACAGACAACACCTAAAATACAAGTGCTTTGTTCTGCTACCTGTCAGATGAAGGGAAAGGTCTGCATTCTTAAAGCTATGAATTTAATTGGAAGAGGAGATGAGCTGGCAAATGCTCTGTACTCAGTTCTTTTTCTGACATCCCCTCAAGTAAGTTTGCATACTGAAGGGCAAAACCAGCAGATAAGATATATTGATGTCCTTAAATATAATGCATTTGTAAATAAAGACCTGTAAACCCTTTACAGTAAACACTTTAAAGAGCAAATACACCTTGTTAAAAAAAAAAAATAAAAAAAGCAGATGACTTTATCAGGTGTCCTGCTGAAGGTCTGGCCAGATATCTGAAACTTCAGAAGAAAGTAATGGTTTAAAAAATCTAATTACTCTGAGTGAGTGAAATCCTGAGTGCTGCTAAGTGCTGGAAAGGTCCTTTGGAATTAATGGGAATTGTAGGAACTTCCCAATTCCTAGAATTTGCCCCAGTGTCCATAGAAAAGGCCTTTTCTAACTGTTAGTAATTAAAAGGTTATTCTTGTAATGGAAGAGCAAGCTGCACTTACACCGTGCTGCAATCATTACCTTGCAATTATTGCTTCTTCAGGGCTTTCAGACATAGCTCTTGAAGCTGACAGCTGCAGCCTACAACGTATCAAGTGCTTTAGATAGCTACTTTAATGAAAACTCAAATGAGTGTAAGGTCAGGCTCTCCACAGTACGTTCTAATTAGATTTCCACTTTCCTTCAGAAAGCAGATCACATCTGGCCCAAAGACAGAAGCCCATTGTGCCAGACGTGGAATAGGTGTTGTTTTGTACTTCCCATCTCAGAGAGATAATGACATGGGAAATTAATTCTCTTCCACTCTTTACTAATCTTCCATCTGTTATTGTGTTTGTGTGCAACTGGATACAACAGCTAATCACAAACTTCTGTTTAAGAGTTTTTTTGTTGGCTCCCAGATCAACTTTAGCTTATGCAGACAAGGTTGTTGAAGCAGAAATGTTGCAAAGCAGTGTGGAACATTGCTCAACTGCATTTGCAAGACAGGATTAATAATATCTGCTATTGGGTCCTGGCAAACTAGAGCGAAAATCAGTTGTGCACCAGACTTTTCACTTAGTAGCATGTGTCAAAATGTGGGAGTGAAGGGAACAAATCTGTGTAAAGTCTTGTCTCCTTTAAAGTGCCCAGAATCTCAACAGAATTTCACTATAGTACTTTCAAAGAAATGGGAGTTACTGAAGGGGAATTGACAGTTGTGGAGGAAACAGTCAATGCCTGTATGGAAAGTGTTCCTGATTTTGTTACTCATTTATTTTTGCATTGTGTCTCAATAGCACCAAAGGGAGTAATTTCTCTCTAGAGCTGTTGGTAAGAAAAGCCAAGTGAACTTCCAAAACCCATCTTAGGCTGAGCATCATAAAGATGTCATCATAAAGATGCAACAGCCTCACCATAATGGGATATTTGCTCATAAGGGATGAAGAACGTGAGAAAAGCCTGTAAGAGCCTGAAAAGCAACACTGAGTTGAATGACAAGCACACCAAGATAATAAATCACAAACTGTTCTTCAGGAAAGCAAAAATTACTTTAACCTGTGCTTGTCCATTCTGACTTAGGGTCCTCAAGGTGCTGTATGCCAAGCAATTAATAAATATCGTCTTTTTGAACAGGTTGCCCTATGTCACTGTAAAATATCTCCTTCAGCATTTGAATGATGAAAAGGCAAACTCTCAGTGGAGATCCACCCTGTAAGTGAAAGAGATATAGTATAGAGAGATAAAGTATAAGGGAGGAATCCAGTCAGGATGGATCAAAAGATTTGGCAAAAAATAAACAGAGTGCTGATAGGTTGCAGTATTGTATTGCTCTTTGAGGCAGCCAGTTGCAGGAGCTGTAACAACAAAATACTGATTTAACAGCTCCCTCCAGAACTGTGATTTTTTCCCCCTTTTTACTTTGTGTAAACATACTCGAGGAAGCCTAATTGAATAGTGTGAATAGTTCCATTGAAAGTAATAAGATTAATCATGCTGGAAGCCAAAAACATTGTTAAGTATCTTCCTAAACAATGGCTCGGGCTTCCTTAGGGCCCTTTCGTTGTTGTAGTACCTTCAGTGCAATAAATATGCACAGTAAACTACTGAGCTGATAAATCCTTTTTCTTCCCAAGAATGCTGTCTGTAATTTCCCTAAATGTCAAAACTTTGTTAGTATTTTCAATTTTATTTTTCAGTAGAGCCATCTCCTCCATATGTTGTCCATATTTTTAAATTGCTTTCAAAGCTTGTAAGAATGTTTTATAGATAAATCATTGGTTATTTATAGGCAACAGTAAAAAGCAGTGTAAAATATATATGAATATCAGGGTACAGAGATATAAGTAAAATGGGTATGTTGCTATGTGTTAGCTGGGAAGGTAAACCCTTTACTCATCTTATTTAAGTTTTTATTTTCTGTGTCTTTCGTCCTAGGATGTATGTGACTGTAAGTGGTAGAAGACTTTTCCTGTCCTTTCCTATCCATGAGCAAGGTGCATGATGGAGGAGACGGTTCATTCTGCAGAGGACACACACTCTTTGGAGAAATGCCACAGAACCACTTGTGCTGATGTGGAACACATGAGCTCCAGGGTGCAGGTAACAGTGAAAGTCACCAGGCTTAGTGGGAGCTGGGTACTTTGACTGTGGCCATCCCCTTTCAAATCTGAGTTTTGTTTTCCTGAGCAGATTTGTCCATGAATGCTGTACACCATTTGATTTTACGTGGAAAAATAACAGCTTCTGGTCCTAGCATGTCTGCTGCACACACATGCTAAAATGAAATCCCAGGTTTTAGGGCAGCAGGAAGGTGCATCAGCTTAACTCCATCATTGAAGCCAATGAGGTGTGGATATTTCTAGGAAGCCTTCCTGACCCGATGGCTCGTGAGGCCCAAACTGAGGGTAAGGAACAGGTGTAAAGTGTTCAAAAGGGGTACCACCTGTGAAAAAATGCCCCTCTGTTTCTGGCAACTTCTATACATAGATATTTTCTGTTGCAAAGGAGCACATTATTAAAGAGATAGACTTGTAAATAGTTGGTCTGAAAACTGTGCAAACCAGGTTTAAGCTGGGCAATGTATATGCTTTTTCGATGAACTTTAGGTTAAGGAGAGAGGAAAGCTGGTAGCCGGTTTGTAATTTGCATTTTTGGCAGCTTCACACATGAGTTCCAGACTGTGCTCTGGGCTGAGCTCTCCAGAGGAGACAGACTGAAGACAGTCACAGTTTGTGATTCATTTCATGACACATGAAAAATTTTCTGATGGCAGCTGTGCTTCAGAGTTTGTGGATCTCACAGTGAGTGGCTATAAGGAACAGACTGCCCATATTAAGCATAGGATCTAAGTGGCTCGCAAGCAGTGGATGAGCAATTAATTTTCAGTCAGAAGTAGTTATGGTGTGGGAGAGAAAGAATGCAATTTGCAGCAAGGGTTTTAATGCAATCCTGAGAATATTAAATAGAAGTTTTGTTTTATTTGGCACTTTCAGTGGTCTCCCAGTGGAAGACAAATGTCCACAATTCAGTAAGGCTGTTGATCACCAGTTAGAAGAGCCAGTGGAATAATTAAAGCATATGAAAAAATGTTATTAAAGAGAAAGTGTTCCAGGAGCTCAATCTACTTAATCTATCAAGTCTAAGGTGAAAGGATGGTTGCAGGAGTCATTATATGAGAAATACAATTTGTATGTTCTCATAACTAATGACAAATACAATTTTCTTACTGAGGGCTTTCTGAAATCTATCAGATGAAAATAAAGCAAGTTCTGATGTTTGAAATTGATAAATTGAGAGGCAGGAGACTAAATAATTTTTAAAAACTGGACCCCCAGTTGCCAGCAAGCCATGGATTATGTCTTGCTGGACATGTCTTATATCAAGAACAGACAATGCTTCATAAAATATGGATTGCTGGAATGACTTGTGCCTTTGACTCTCTCTCATGGCTTTTTCAGTTTTGTGCTACTCTTGACAAGAAAGTACGTGCTACACGTTGGTTACAGTGGTTTTGGATGTGGACTACTGACCTTTAATGCATGCTTGTTTTTCCCTTAGGACCTACTAGAATTTTGGAAGTCCATTTATAGAAGGAAATAGCTAAAACATCCCTTTTTCCTACTTCGGAACATTAATGTAATGTGGGATAAACTTTTGCATATTGTTTACAAACTGGGTTCTATAAAACATCCTGACTACATGGAAATGACATTGATTGATGGGAAGTAACACACACACAATTAATACTGACTGAATTGCTAATTACAGGATTGACATCTCATTTGCAATGAGATGCTGCAGGTCTTTTGCAAAAAAGAACTGGCAGTATTGTCATGTTATTTCTCCTTTTCTTCAGCTGGGAGTTTGATGCCCTGTAGTTAAAGTTCAACTAAAGATTTATTCTCATCTTGTAAAATTCTCTTGCAATGTGAGAAAGGCCTTAGGAGGAAAAGCAAAATAGTTACCACTCTCCAAGAATTAACTCTCTCCTGAGACTTTCTCCTACCAAAGATAAATTGTGCTACACTGTTCTTACTTGTTTTATTGGTTACACCAGCTTTCTCACCCTTTCTGCTTTATTTCCCTGGCATGCAGGAAAAGTAAATAGTGCTGTTACAGAGAAAGGTTATACAGGCTTAAAAATAAAGTGCATTTGAAACAGTACATTTTATTAAGGAAACCCTTGTAGCTGGAAAAAGCAATTTCAGTAGTTATGCTAAAACTGTAGGTATGTTTACCAAATGCTGGGATTCACATAAATCTGTCAGATTTGTTTTAATTTGGTCACCTAGGCCTGACCACATGGATACAAAGGTCAGTGCAGCTCTTCCATGACCAGGGCAGGATTAAGTGTTACAAAGTGAGCAGGGTGTGAAAGGATTTTCAAGTAAATGCTGTGGTCTGGCATAAAAGGGAACAGTAGGAGAGAAACAGACAATGGCAGCATCAACACTGACAATGGAACCAGAAGCTGCAGGGTATAAAAAAGTGACTCTCTGGGGTGTTCCCAAGGCTGCAGCATTGCCACTGCTTTTTCACTGCCTTAATGAATAGGGAAGCCAGTGGGATGTATCCTCAGCACTCTTGCAGGTTTTGCCTCAGGCTTTCTCAGAAGCAGAAACCCAGTTTTTGTAAGAAAAGAGTCTTTCAGCTCAGGTGATTTCAGAGGTATGTGCACACCCTTTGATATGATTCCACCCTTCATCTGTTAACATAATTAATTTACAAGAGTGATGTATGAAATGTGCTCCCTATGACCTCTGGAGAAGATCAAAAGTGGACTCAGTCAAATCCAGCAGAGTTCAGAAACATCTACAAGTCTGAAAGATGAGGAAACTCAAGTAGAAGCATAGAAGAGGCTGAGCTATGAATGGACATTCTAGGGCAGAAATATTTCTTTACCTCTGAGAATAACAGTGTGCAGAGGAGACCTCTGCATTCCCCCAGTCATTCTGCACATCTGCCGTGCCTGTCAGGAAGATTCAAGCTTTTAATCACAAGCCTTGCAAATGAAAATGAAAAAAAGTTTTTTTCAAGAAACAAAAAGAAGCAGCTGCATTATTGTTTGAATGGCTCAACTGAGACATTTAGTTTCAGTAAGAGCCCTAAGTCTACACACCCTAAGTGGAAGAGACTTGAAGATATTCTTTCTTTTTGCTCTTTGCTCTTTTTTTTTTATTTTTTTTTTATTTTTTTTTTCTTTTTTTCTTTTTTTTTGGTGCTTGTAGCATTACAGACAGTCTTGCAGAAGGATAGTCTTGTCTTGGTCTGCATCCTCATCATGGCCAGTTAGGTGGGAAGGATGAGTGGCCTCACAAATAGGCAAAAAAACCCCAAAATCTTTAATGTTGAAGTTTTATAATTGAGAGAATAGAGTCAGAAAGTGATCAAGTTTCCCCATGTCTTGCTGAGGACTGGTGAGAACAGTGGGGGACAGAAATGCTGTTTTGTAAGAAATTATTAAAACAGTGGGAGATGTGCTTACAGCTTATCACCCTAACTGCACTATTCCCTTTGAAAATCAATCCAAAATGGAACTGTTTTATACAGGGAGTACTTATAGGGCCAGTCTCCCATGACACATAACCTTTTACCTGTCAGGCTCAGTAGTAACAGGAATGGAAAATAAAAATTTTTGGCTCCTTAGAAGCTATTTCATTGTTTTCTATGACCGAATCTTAGAAACTCCTAAGTGTTTTGAAATAGAAAAGTAAGTTATACTATTTTTGAGGGCTGAAGGAAGAACAGTGTCTGACAGTTGTGATCCTTTACTGGTCCTCCTAATAAAATATAATATGACAGGAGTGCTAAGCCTTCAGCTTAGCAAATGGACCTCTAATTCCTTCTTCAAAAGTATCTGGTTTACTCATTTTGACAGCTAAAATGTGAGGATAGCTAGTAGGACATGTACCAATATGATTAAAAGATGCCTTACTTTCCCTAATAACCAAGATCTAGTAGAAGGAGAATGTCCCTTGCATTTTCCTATATCCATTGGTTCTTCTACTGTCCTTATATACAGCAGAAGGAATGGAAATGCCACAGTGTTCAGTCAGTTCTACAGATTACAATCTGCTCCCATGGCTGACAGAGACCACAGGGATTTACTAATGGTACAGGAAAACATGCAGCCCTCAGAGGCTCAGAAGAGTTTTTGATTAATTTCATGCCTACCCAAACTTCTGTCTAGCCCTTCCCCAGGTGAAGTCCTGTGGAATACAGCTTTACATGCAAGGCAGGAAGATAATGTATTTATGTTTGCTGACTAAGGTCCTGGATATTTTTAACATGAGAGACAGACAAATTACAGCCAAAGCAGAGCACAGGAGCTCTACTTTCCATACACCAGTGTTGCTGAATGCACAAAAGCCACCCAGGCCTGTCAGGGAAATCACCACTTTTTCTGTTCATACTTGCACAACAGAATCATGTCATTCCTTCTATCGCTGGAGGGTGATAAATATTCTGTGGTATATTAGCTAACATGACATACCTAATAAGTTATTAGTAAAAATAAGTCTGTGGTTGGCAATATTTATCCCAAGCATAGTATGGGTTTATGGTGGTGAAAGCTCCTGACGGGCTTGTCCCAGTGCAAGGAAAGTTGCTGTAAGTGATTGAATGAGGTGGAAGAGGTGATGTTTAAGAAGTAGAACTGGTTTTTTTGACCTGAAAGCAAACACATCTCCATCTCACAGAAGTGAAATGTTTTTCCAGCAGGAGCCAGCAGACACAGAATGATAAAGTTTTTCTGGCAAAGGCAGTTGATTATGCTGATAAAAGGAACTTAAGTAAAGCAGTAATAATAATAATAATAATAATAATAATAATAATAAAGCTTCACAGAAAATTGTATGTGACTTGCAATTAGGACATGTGTGAGTGATCTTTCCTCTGGTTATTTTTGTAAAGTACATGTATGCATTACATCAATGCATTAGATTATTAATGCATGCTTTACATGTTGTCTTTAGAGGCTTGGTTTTCCTAAGAGTCATGTGAGAATATCTGCAATTTTAAATGAAATTTTGAGTAAAATGGATGAAGCTGAATGGGATCTTGTGTTTGGAAGATGAAGTGAAGTAGTGGATCAAGAGATCTAGCAGTTTTCTCTGTTCTCTTTGGAGAGGACAAGAGCCTGTTTCCTGCTACATGGCTCATGTTTGAGGTGAATGAAGGACACAAGGAGTTTTTAGCTGAAAATGCGCTTGTACGTGAGGATGTGCAGGGAGAGACAATCCCCATGTTTTCATTCAGTCTGTCTTAATAGACCACAACCCACCTCAGGCTGGCTAAAAACTGGGTGTGGAATGAGGTCAGGAAAGAGGAAAACCCTGCCAGGTGGGAACAGTTTCTTGTTTCCTTACCCAAAAGATCTCAGCTGTGATAATTCCTCTGCCAGGGAAGTATCGGGGCATTCACACAAATGCTGAAATTGGTCATCTCTGCTGATTGTGGGCCATCCTCTCACAAGGTGTCAGGGCCTCCCGAAGTGTCCCGTGGTCCACAACATTATATCATCCAGCGTGAAACTCCACCTCCAGGAGGGGAACCTGGGCATTCCCCTGAACCTGAGTGACTATAAACCCAACAGATTCTGTGTTTCTTGGATTTCCCCCATCACCTGATGGATCCAGTCTGCAACCATCACTTCAACCAACAGACACTGAAATTGCAACAGCCAAATCTCGTTGAAAGGCCTCCAGGGGGTGAGATCTTTCTACTCAAGTCCTTCCTTCTCTTTCTTTTTCTTATATGTTTCCCTAAGTGATATTTTTATGCTTTTATATTGTCATTCTACTAAAGATAATGATAATCAAAATGGCTACATGCCTACTTTCCATTTGCACCAAATTGTTCTAAAATAAACCTGACAGATTTACATTTACAAACACCCATCATTCAAGGTTGTTTCTCTCTAGTCCATCCCAAGGGATCCATTAATGAAAACCTGGGTTACTCTCACCTTTGTGGGGGTGGGTTGGAGCAACCTGTAAAAGGAGTTGCCCCCTTTTAATTCTTCTTGTGAAGATCTAATTTGTCTGTGTACCTAACTACTGGCACTGTACAGATCCATAAGAGGGAATGAGGCACCTTGTGCACACGTCTCCTGGAACACATCATCCATACTCACAGGAAAACAGCAGGTGGAAAGCAGGGGTGATGTACAGGGAACCAGGGTGTTTGGCATTGTGTTGGATCATAACATTGATTGAAATAAATACTGTTCCTAACTTTTTGTTAGAAAGGATTGCCTCTTAGAGAAAAACCCCAACATATTTTATGGGAATTCAAAGATAATAAAATCTAAATGATTAAAAGAATAAATGTTATGGTAATCAGCAGATAACAGTTTATTATTATTATCTAAATTAGTTATAAAATGATCTCAATTATTTTATAACATCATTAATGATTTAATAGTCACATGTACTCTCTGAAAAGATATTTCTGATTAGACTCTGGAAAAAGGTAATTTTTAATAGCAGACCTTCCTGTACCCCTGAGAACATGCAGAAGTTTCCAAAGCTTTAAAATTTGCTGAACAAAACCTGCTAGGATGACAAAAAGGGCCATCACCTGATGTGATCCATCACCAGCATTTTCTGTTTTGGGATCAGGATTAGGGGCCAGCATAAAAGGATAATAGGTTTCTATAACACAAGATAAATAAAGCATTGGGTTCCATCTCCAAACTTCAAACTTTCTCCATACCTGAAGGATGGAGTGTTGAGATCAATATGCCAATGAAAAATGGACATACTGGTTAACAGATTTATTCCCCAAAATAGTTTCCTAATTCATAGTATGTAGTAGAAGAAAAATGAGGGACACCACACTTTGTCAAGCAGCATTAAAATGTGTATTAATCTAGCTGAGAGTTTTAGGGATGCAATTTCAAAATAGTTATTTCACTATTTCATCATTTTCCCACTGGCTGCTTTGATTTGCCTAACAGGTTTGTGCTTTATCTGGTTCTCTTTTAACAGGTTTTCACTGTATAGCTTTGATCTGGAATAACTGGAGAAAGTTTTTAGCAATTCTTTTCTTACATGGTAAATGACATTTCTTCTCAGATATTACAGTCATAGATATATTAAGAAACCATTTTTATTTGGTCTAGTCACATAACAGATCTGGAAGTGCAAGTACTCAGACTCTATAAATTATGGAGACACAAAGGGCTAAATTTCCTTTACTGAGGATGTCTGTTTTGGATGGGAATGGCAAATGAGCCAGGGCAGCTTACAGGAAAATGTACTTAGCTGTGTGCTGTGCATGGTTAAGTGTACCCAGACTGATAGGACTGGTCTGTGTTTGATTCCCATTGACCTCAGTGAGCCAAAAATACATAATTCAGTGTTCTGCTGAACTGGGCACAGCTTCATCGAAGTGCTTTGACTCCAAGTGTCTGTGTAGTCTATAACTTAGTGTTGATATCACAAGGAGTAAAAGGCCTATGTTTTTATTATAATACTTAAAAACTTTAAGAACCCAGTACCACTCCTTGTTTATAAATGGAAGACCAAGAACATTTCAAAATTTAAAAACTAATTCTAAGGGTGGAAAATAGGTATTTTCATTTTCTTTTTCCTAAAGTGCTAGTTCATATAGAGAGCAAAATTGCTGTGGGAGCAGAAACCCTGCCTGAATATAAAAGTAAATACCTTTGCAACCCTATAAATGGATTTTTCAGAAATGGAGAAACAGTTAGTCAGAGCATACTTTCTTTTACAATTCCCAGTTTGATGCTTAGCTAGGCCATTTCACTCTATTTTAAGAGTCATGATTAAAATAATATCTAAAAAGGACTGAGGAGTAGAATCTTTCCTGAGGGAAATGCTATTTCAACATCACTTTCAGCCAGAATTAACAAAAAAAGTCCAAGTATCAAAATATTTTGCTGAATTGAAAGGCTTGGGAATAAACCCCTCCAATTTAAAATGTTTTAGTCTCTAAGTTAGTGTCTGAATAGGGCTGAATGGGAACTTCAGGTTTGGGCATTCAGCCTCTTGGATTGGGCCATTCTCTCAAGACCTGGACACTAGGATCCCTGTGGGTCCCTTCCAGCTTAGGATATTCTGTGATTCTGCTTTGAGAGTTTCACCTTACCTGGGGAATTACTTTGAGGGTGCCATGTCAGGGAGCAGCATCCCTGCAGCTTCCCCAAAACCCCCATGGAGTCGCTCCTCCACCTCGTGCTGCCTCCTGCTCACCCTCAGTTACTGCGAGCTGGGTGTAGGCTGTGGTTTCAAATATATTTGCTGCAAAAAGCAATAGTAATCCTAAAATCATCTTTTGTGTAGTGGGAAGAGACAGCTGTGAGAGTCCCCAGCCAGGCTGGGTCACAAGAGTCATGCTCTATTCCCCCCAGCCCCACCGTGTGCTTCTCTTTGAAAAGACCAATTTTTTGGCGATCAAAATAGAGAAATTGTGCTTGGTTCTGTCTGTGGAACTGTGTTAATGTCTGTGTGGAGTGACACAGTGGTGTCCTGCTTGTAACCTCCTGCCGTGCTGGGACTCATGTTCCAGGTGTGAGTGTGCAGAATAGTCTGCTCTTGAACAGTGTCTGGAAAGAAGGGGCAGCGTGAAGCCAAGGTGTCCACAGAGACTTCTGTGACACTGAGAGAAGAGAGGAACTTTTTTTAAATTTTTTTTATCTTTGTAACGAAAAACTAGAGCAGTAACTCTTTCTGCAGCTATTGTAGAATTGTCCTCTATAGAGTTGGCGAAAATATGATTTCTATTCTGGAATAAATATTTGATTTTAACCTCAAATTTGATATGTGGCTTGAATGTATTTTTGTTCCTGGAAGCTGTAATAGCTTTATCTGCAGCATTAGAGCAGAATAAAGAGAGCAGAATCACATTGTGCCATAGCTGTGCAGGGTGACAGTCTCCCTGCATACAGAAGTATTCCTCTCTAACAATGATAGTTCCTTCTGACCTGCTTACCCAAAGATGATGAAAACCTGCAGAAACAACTGTATTTACAGATTCTTGGCTGCATTTGTTTGTTGCTTGCTAGGATTTTATGTACACTGGGAAAAATATTGATAACAAATAGGAGATGCTTTGGGGTTGTGCTTTCCTCTCCCCCTTTGCAAAGAAAAGTGTATGTTTTGTAGCATTTCATGTCATATTGCTTGTTTCCTTAGTCCATTTGTTTTTGCAGCAATGCAAACTGTTCAATTGCCTGCGTAGCTGTAGAATGTGTTATTTCATGTGGTCCTGTAAAGAAACTGTAAAGATTATAGGTACAGCCTCTCACAATTCACTATAATGGAAATAAGCCTATAGTTTAGTGTATTTATATATCTCCAAACTTCTCCCAGCCTTTCCAGTGAGGGTGAGTTAGTGCTGGCATCCTGCAGTTCTTTGTTTTGTCACTAAATCAGATCTGGGGGAGAGACTTTTCCCAAAGAGGGTGGAAAGAAGCTGGGAGCTCTCAGGCCGGCGCTGTGGCTTCAGGAATTAGGCAGGAGTACACTGTGACAATGCAATCAGGCTGCTGCTTTTGCTGTCACCTTAGCATGCAAATGTTTCCAAGTTGGAGCCCAGAGAGATGCTCAGATGCAGACCTGAGGAAGAGGAACAAGGGGATATGCAGCCCTGTTGCACTCAGCAGGAATTCTCTCGTGGATTCTGTGGAAGGCCCTCAGAGCTGGCCTGAGCCTTCTTGTGCTGTCTTGGGGTTATTCCTTCTTCAGCAGTGACACTGCTTTTGGAGGAAGATAACTATTTTTATGGGGACTTTTATTAAAAGTCAAATAGTTGCTTTTTGTATATTTCAAGTTTCAGGGCCTTTGGGTTGATCTTTCCCTAGCACCCATCAAACAACGTTCTGATGTAGTCACATAAAGCCATTCCTGCCAAAAGTCACTCTATCAGGTTTTTCCCTTCTGGTTTTCAAGTTACCTTAATGTTTGCTGCTGCTGAAAAATGACTTTTTTAGCTTGAATTGAATGTATGTTCCTATCTTTTCTGAATCATATAATTGTGACCATTCGATATTTAATCTAATCCATTCATTTATTTGTTTTATTTTTAATCTAGTTTTTTTTGGTACATGCTTCATAGTACTGAATGCATTTAAGAAAAGCACTTATTTTGATAGATTTGGAGCTGAAATTTTCTGCCCTACAAGACCATTCTGTAATTCCCCAAGGAAATGAGCTGTGCTAGTTTTGGGTAATCTGTTTAGTGCTGTGGAGGGCTTTTTCTGTATTACTCTGCAGAATCTGCTCAAACATTGTTTTATTCATATGATTGGCTTCAACAAAAAAATGTTTGTGATGGACAGCTACTGTGTATTTCTCAGTACAAATAACTACTAAAAAGCCTGTGTGAAAGAAGCCCTTTATACAAAGCAAAACACAAACAACAACAACAGCAAAAAGCCTACCAGATTTTAGCATTTTTCTCGCTTCAGGTAGGTTTGGCTGTACCACTCTGTTATTTTAACAATTTTGACACTTAAAAAAAGTCTTTTTGGTTCAGTATTTCATTATTCATAAAAAGTTTGAAATGCCTTCCTGTTTGGATGAAGTGCCTAGTTGGATATAAAACACTTTTCATTTTGTAGTGTTGTGATATTAATGCTCTGAATAATATGTGGATTATTAGTATGTGGATCATTGGTAGGGTGCAAGCTTTACTGCCTCTGTTATGCAGAGGCATACCTTAAAGTTTGGAATCATTCTTTTATTTTTATGGCAAACCTATTACAGGCTTATATAATACTACATTTTTAGTCAGCAGTGCTTTGGATGATGCTCCAGCTCAGAGGTAAGGGCTTGCTGTGGCCTAACCAATATTTTCCCAAAGCTTATTTTAATGCGTTTACTTAAAGCTATGGTCATACTAAGAAGCGTAATTACAGACTGCATGCAGGCTCTTGATAAGGAAACAGGGAAAATCTCTATCAGGAAGATCAAAGAAGTTAATTATTAAATTAGCACTGAAGTGCAGCCGCCAAAGCACTTTAATTATTACTGGAGGTTAAGCAACCCCGGTATGATCTTGCATGTGGGTTAAGTTTACACCAGAGGCCCTTCATTGTCTTCATTTACACCTAAGATAAATGAAGGATGAATTACTTCCAGTCTAAAAGAAGACACTGGAGACGTCATTTCCGTAGGAAGGCTCTACATTTTTACATGTTCTTTACACCATGGTGCCTTCTACAATGGGGATGATTAGAAAACCCCATTAAAATAAGATGTAGGATTGATAAGTAGAAATGAATTTCACTGTTGAGATATTTTTTTCCATGCTGAGATCAGTAAAGAACCTAAAACTTTATCACTGATTTAGTTTCAAAGCTAAACCTATCAGAGCACAAGTGTCTCTGCAGTTGGCAGTTCACTGTTTCTCTTTCCCTTTAACCAAAGTGACAGCCAGGCTCCAGTGAAGGTCAGGGACCTAAATCATGAGACAGACCTTAGCCAAGGGCTGGCCTTGCTAGTGATGCCATGGTATCCTCTCTGACATAATTTGGACAGCTCATAGCTTAATAAGGATTGAACGCTCTTATTTACAGTTCTGTTTTGTAAAAAGAGTCATCCTTTATCCATAAGTGATGCTGTCATCCACAAAGACCCAGCAGAAAGTTTAATGAGTTTAAGCATTCTGCTTTAGAATACCCCTGGTGAAGAAATAAGTATGCATTTGATAACTTTTAATCACCTGCATTTTCTAAAACATGCTTTCTTTCAATTTAAAAAGTATAATTTTATACTCATGCTAAATGAATTATTCACAGAGAATAAATTAGTTGATTCATATGAGATTATTTTCTGGCTTTTGAATCAGCAAGAAAGTTATAATTAGAACCAGCTAAAAAACTTTTAACAAATCAAAAGGTCATTTACTCTGTTCTCTACCACTGGTTGTCCCTATGGTTTCAGTGTAAATATTGCAGTTTTTTTTAAAAACTACAATCATGCACATTCATGTAGAAATTTTTGCTCCCTGGTTTATGCCATATCTACTGTGTAGCTGGAAAAAATTACTTTTGCAGCAGTTGTTTATATATTTGAAGGTTGTTATTGTATATTCTCTAACATGTTTTCTGTAGGTGAAACAATGCCAGATCCTTCAGGTTTTCCCCACAGAATGCGATCAAATAGTGTCCATTATTCACTCCACTATCTTTTATCCCCAAGGGATCTACCTGAAAAATATTAATAAACAACAAATGATGGACTCCAATGACTGCCAAATGAAAAGAATTTGAGAATTTTCATATCACTGTGCCTCACAATAGTTATTTCCAGGTTTTTTTGGGGAAAGCTTAGAAAAAGTATGTCCCTTAAAATGAAATTTTCACATGAAAGGGGAAATAAACTCTCAAATTATATATCTGCAGCAAAGTCTCCTTCAGTATGAAATCAAGCTGTATAATGAGTAATAGGCTCTTACAGTAATAATGCAGGATTGTTGCCTGGGTTTTCGCCATTCTCCTCTGTCCCCTTTAAGGAGTTTGGTAAAGTCTTATTTTTAGCCTTCTGTGTTTTGGAGTCAGATACACTTTTGTATAAATAACCTTCTTGTTATTGTAAAATCTAGCAATGTTGACATTCTTTTCATAAGGAGGAGACTGTTGATGGACTGTTGGGTTGTCCAGTATGATGGGAGAAGAAGATTTTCTTCCTCCAATCCATGGTCACTGCTGGAGTTCGATAAATGTTAATTGGGTAAATAAACCCTCCTCTTTTCTCCCTCGGACATCACAAGGTGTGGGTGTGAATTCTTTATGTCGTGAGCAACACAGGATTGCTGTAGATAGATTTAGAGTATTCAATGAAAATTAGAAACATAAATACATAAAAAAAAGCTGAACCAGAATGTGCTTACTTTTGTGTCATCCTCCATCTCTCTTTGGCTCTTCTCTGTATCATTGCTCTACTATCTGAATATAGTGAAACTCGTTTACTACCGTGGAAAAATCAGCTGTGGAAGCACCAGAACGCCCCTTGGAATATCGTGATGGAAGGGAGAAGCCTGGCCAGTGTGACAGCTCATTGATCTTCAGCTGCAAGGTGGAAGTTACTGCTGGAGGCTTGGTGGGAGTTTTGGAAGTGTCTCTAGAAACAATGCACTGGAACTGGTCATAGAATATAATAAAAATAGAAATAGAAATAGAATTTAAAATAAGATATGTCTTTTCTTTTTTGGGCTACCTCCAATGCATGTTTGCAAAATGCAGCTGCCACGTTATTCTCTTTTAAGGGGTGGCTAGATGGCCTAAAATGTGTTCTTCTTGGGGCTAATATTGAAAATGTATTTTTGTCTATTTTTGTTGAACTAGTTACACACTTTTTTAGAAGTGTGATAACTCTGCTCCTTGCTTTGATTTTTTGTTTCTGGCTGTTGCTTGCAACAGCAGTAAGTACAAGTCTGCCAAGTGCCCACCTGCTGCTTTTGTGGATCATTTTCAACATTAACACTGGCAGGCATCAAACTGCAAAAGTGCTACAGGTAGGAAAAGGCCATCTACCACAAAAGAAACTTGTTTTGATTACAGCAGATGTGAAAACTGATGGTTCCTGAAGTGTATGAGGCTGAGTTACCTCCTATTCACACAAAATAGAGTAACTCCAGCCAAGTCAGTGGTGGCAGTCCAGAGCCATACCAAAAAGAGAGAATCCCTTAGCAGTGCATTCTTCCCTTCCTTAATCCACGGGGGCCATCCTGAGCAAAACTCACAATGGAAGCTAAGTTTGTCAACATTTCAAGGAAAAAATGTGTTGGCATCTTTCTGTCTTTCCATCCCAAGCTAAGATTAATTGGGCTGTGTGTCAACTGCTTCACAAAAATGCTCCAATCTGTGGATTCCTGCATTTGAAAACTAAGCAAAAAAAAAAAACAAAAACAAAAAAAACAAAAAAAAAAAAAAAAAAAAAAAAAAAACCAAAAAAAAAAAAAAAAAAAAAAAAAAAAAAAAAAAAAAAAAAAAAAAAACAAAAAAAACACCACAACCCGAGGAGTGTTTTAAATCTTCCTGACGTGCCTCTAAATTTCTCTGTGTTTTTGATATCCTCAGGCAATATTTGTATCACTTTCTTTTTGAGGCTTTAGTCTGCATTTTAAGGTGCCTTATGATTATCTCAGCAGTACAGGTGTGGATTTTTCTAAAAAAAAATTAAAATAAGATATTTTTGAGGCATAGGATGAGAGCTGCTTATGGTATTAAAAAAGCCTACTGTATCAAGCTCTTACTGGCTACTGTTTCTGTCCTCTCTATTCCTAAATCCTGTAAATTTTCCAACTCTAGTGTTTACTGGAAGGATTATTTCAGTCAGATCCTTAGGCATGTTTCTCTACCCAATGGCAAGCTTTGTGTGCCAGATGCATTGGTTTCATTCTCAACATGTTCCAAATCATTCTGCCTGCTTTTCAGGATGACTTGGTAGATGAAGTTTGTGTGCTTCAGTGATAATCCTGGAATTTGTTAGTGTTTTTTTTTTTTTCTTTTCTTTTTTTCCTTAAATTATATTTAATTATTTTGTTGGCAACTTTTTTCTTTAGCTTTTTTGAAACTTGTCTATAAACAAATTAGGGGGAGCAAATTTTGATGCAACTGGATTAAGAACCTTGGACACAGCTTCAAGTACATTGCATTTGAACTAGTAAAACCATTTTCTTATTTCCTTGCACATATTAATGAGAGAGGCACAAAGAAATTAATTGCTTTAAATTTAAATGTCTATTCCATTAGTTTTTCAGTTTGGATTGATTTCTTTTTTCATTTAAGAAATAATTTACCTTTTAGAAAAAAACCCTCTGGTCTGAGTTTTCCAAGTGTGAACTAACCATGATCCAGTTTTAGGTAACATAGCATATTTAGTTATGCTTATGTTAGGGATTTTTTAGCCATTAAGAATAGTGTGTTGTTTTTAAAATTATTTTGTCATTTGTATAATATTTGCTAATGTAGCATGCATTGTTTGACATACTAAGAGCATGTTGCAACTGCCTGGAAAAACTTAAGAGACCTTTATTGACAGATGCACAGCTTGAACCGAAGCTGCCAAATGTACCTGCAGTATCTGCTCAGAATGAGCTGCTGTTTTTTTTCTGGTGATTCAGGACATCCTTTGTAATTAGACAGATAAATTTAATTCTTTTGCTCTACTGTACATGTGATGAAAGCTGATGAGCAAGAAAAAATAGCACTTTTTTAGGCAAAAAGGCTTTTAAGGTAATTGCTCAGAAATCTTAAGGGGCTTAAGGTGTTTTTATTCTCTTTTTAAAGCCTGATCTTTCACAGGAGGATGATTTTAAAGAAGTTGTAGTGTTTGCAAGCGATCTAATATGAGGTTTGATGGCATTTGAGGCATTACCAGGGTGTATTGTGTGACTCATAAAGGCAAATGCCTTTCTTGAAACTGGGCAACTTTTCTTACACCATTCCAGCCCCATTACTTGGAGGGACCAGAGTGACCAGTCATGTAATGGAAGCCATTTGCAGAGAGAAATAATTTCATGAGCCCCCCCAAAATTCGGGATCTAGGAGAAAATGGCTAGACTGCTGCCAGAGTTATGTGATCACAACATTTGCTTGTCACATACTTTCACAGGTACTTGGTCTTTGTGGGCCTTTGAGAGGGTGCCCTTCCATGGTAAGCCTGGTACTCACACTTTGGTAGCTCCAGTGATTATCCACAGGCATGAAATCCAGAGCTGGTGTAGAACTGCAGAACTGAACGGTGTTCACTCCTTACATGTGGCTTTTCTGTTGCAACTGGAGGCTTCCAGGTCAATGTTCCCTGCCAGATTTTAACTGACAGTCTTAAGGTGGTGTGAGTCTTGAGGGATGGGGGCATTGGGTGTGAATCCTGAGTGAAGAAGGCTGGAAACTGAAAACAGATTTTATTTATTTGTTTTTAAAATTATCAAAGAATTAAAATGACTTGTGTGTGGCTGACAAGCAGAAAGACAGGAAAGCAGAAGATGGAATTGCAGTGTCTTGGCCCCATGACTGTTGCATAAACTGCTTGACCAAACCCTGTGTAGAAGCAGATTAATTCAGTAGTTATCAGCCACAGTTGTAAGCAGACAGTTGTATAAATGGCACATGGGACACTGCCAGCAGGACTCCAGATTATGCCCTTCTGTGGGCAGTAATTCAGTCAGGCAAATTTTGATTTGAAAGCAGAGGGCAGGCTCAGCTGGTTCCCTCCTCTTTCATATCAATTTAACAGACCATCTCCTTTTCATTTCTCCCTCCACTTCCCTTCCTTTTCTTTGTTTCTCCAACCTGCCACTCAGTCAGAGTTTCCTTAACTGGCCAGAAGATGAAATGGCACCGTGGTGTTGGCCCTCTTTGCACCACTTGGCCAAAGAATGGTACCAACATTGTGCTGCATTTGGGACCCACTACTGGACATATTGATAAGAATTGGTGCAGATTTTAATTTTAAACAAGTTTCTTCTGTACCACTAAATATTCATTATAAAAGCATCCAATACTTTTTTTCTGAAAAAAGTAGATGATACTGGCTTTTGCTTTCCTTTAAAAGATACAGTATGCCATGGTTTCTGGGGTCATATTTTGCCATTTGATTTGAAACAGAGGGGTGTTTGCCTTACAAATGACATTCAAACACAAATGACATTCAAATGACATTCAAACACAGCTCTTTTTTGTTGTTGTTGTTTTATGTTTGTTTGTTTGGTTGGTTTTTTGTTTCTTTCTCTGACAGCATTTTCTCTACCTTGTGTTCAGCTGTGCGAAGGGCTGTTCAAAGTGACAGTCAATTATTAGGCTATACTGGAAAACTATTTACTACTTGTACAGGACTCTTGCACCTCTCTGCTCCAGGGATAAGAATTATTAGTTTATAAACACTTTGCCCTTTGATGTTCATTTCAGAGTACATTGAAATTTCTACAGCCCTCTGTGCTCTCTCTCTTATTCCAGTGAGATGTAGAATGACTGAGTCTAATGTGCTGGACAGATGAGATCTCAGCTCTGATGAGGAGGAACTCTAAGTCGCTTTACAAAATCCTGGAGCAAGTGACAAAGAATGTTGCTAGGAGTAAAAATTTAGGAAATGGGGAAGGCCTGAGATAATGCCTGGTCTCTGTCTGCCCTTGCCTTGTAAATCTGTGTGTCAGATGTATGGTTCATTAGTAAAGTGAGCATTTTATATGAGTTTTGCATCCCCTGGAGAAGATTTCAAGTCATAATTGAAGGCAGCCTGAATAACTATGAATCAGTAATGAGAAACGTTAGACCAGAATCCATCCAGATTAATTCACTTCCCAAGTGGGAGGGAATGAGAAGCACTTTGCAGAACACCAGTGGGGCACTTCCTGCACCCTTTGTGGCTGCTGATGCTTGTTTCTCCACATCACAAAATCTCAGCAGAGTGGGCAATGAGAACACTGCTGGAGCTCAAGCTCCAAATTTATCTTTGCCCTGAGAACCAAATTATTTTTCTCATGCCTCTGATATTTAATTTGTCTCACCCCAGATGAAATTTGACCCAGTGCAACAAAGGTTCATGCTTTTCCTACTGTTCTCTCACAATCTTGGAATCTGAATTGTAGTATAAATGATATTTTAAGTATTTGAGTGGCAGTCATTTTTCTAATAGAGACAAGAGAATCCCAGCCTCTCTGTTAGATTTAAGTTGTTCTGCAGCTGCAGTGAACTGTGTGAGTAACAATACTTTAATCAAATAATAGTCTGGAATTTTAAGAATTCCAGTCCTACACACTTATATACTCCATCCACTTCCCTTTAAAACAACCCCTTTTAAAATGTAAGGCACTTCTTTTACTCCCAAAATCCTTTCCAGCATTGGGAGAAAAGTCAAATGTCAGTGTTGGAATAAATTTAAAAGCTGGATGTTTTGTCTGCTCCTTTCTTGGACACAGAAAAGTTCTAGTTTTCTGTAGTGTGATTAGTTCCCGAAGCACAAATAATAGAACAGATCAGCCTTGCTAGGTGTTAGAAGTTGAGTCAGACCTTAATGGACAGTACAGTTACATAGAAATTGGCCTTTGAAGAATTATCTCACAGCTGCTAGTGAGACAGACTAAAAAATTCCAAAGTTTACCTGAAATTATTTGAATCTCTCTATAGCTCATGTAAATAAGATTCTGTTAGTTTATAAAATGAGATTTTGTTTTAATTTTTGAATTGAAATCAGGTTGGTTCATAGGCTGTGGCTCAGTACATCCTACCTGATCCAATTATATGATCAAATAGACAGAGACAGGCTCTGCTTCTACTCTGAATACACAAATGTTACTGCTATTAACAAGAACAAATCCCTGAATTGCTTTTAAGTAGCCCAGAAAGCAAAAGCTACTTACTGCAGTTGACTACTTTGCACAATTAGTGGATCCTCATCCTAAGCTAATAGCACTTACCTGCCAACACAAAGTCAATTAGCAGCTCTGAAGATATCACAAGATAGCAGTAATTTCTGTCACCACAGGGATATTAGTACACTTCAGAACTGGAAGGGACCTGAGGTAATGTGGCCATTAGTAAATGCTGACATTTTTATGCATTCAAAGTCAGTTTTATATGGGTTGGTGCCACTGCAGTATTGTAGCTGTACATTAATAACGAGTATTATGTTCCATCTGATGATGTCAGTGTAAATCCAGGAAGATTACACTAAGGTGATGAAAGAATCCTCTGTTGACTGAAGTTTATGGGGACTTGTTTTTCAAGCATTTAAATGAAGAGGTAGTGCTAGGCTCAGAGCCTCTACATAAGTGGAATCTATTAATGTTAACAGAGTGGGATTACCAAACAAAGACAGTGAGGCAGCAGGATAATTTTGGTGCAGGCAGCTTCCCCCTTTTCCCAGCACATGAAGAAATTGGTAACTGGTTACAGGATGGCCAAGGAAAATGATTTAGAAGAGAGAACCATGGAGGACAGCGTCAAGGTCAGTAAGGACGTTGCTGACAGTAGTGATGTCTAGTTTGGGAGGGGGAATTGGCACCTGACTGAAGGAAGTGTGGAATGCTCTCTAATTTGGATGAAACCTGTGGAAGTTCCAAGTGCTGTGCAGGGCTCTGCTTCCAGTTGAGCTCACAGGCTGGCCCCTCTCTGCCTCTTCTGAGCCAGTAACTTGCTGGAGGCAAAAACAATTGCTTCAAAATAGATGTGTGGAAGTGAGGATCAAGAGTGGAAATTTCTTTAGGAACTACTGTGAGATCTTAATCCCCTTCCATGAGAATTTTAACTCTGTCATGAGATAGCTGTAAGCCACAGGACATAAACCAGAAAGAAGAGAATAATTCACAATGCCATGGGGATCAGCGGTGAGGAAAGCAATGGCCTGGTAATTTCTTTCCTCTTTTTCCTTTGGAGTGCGTGAGTGTGTGAGGTGTCCTTGCAGGCACTGTGAAAAAGCAGCATTTAAAATCAGATAGTCTGAATCACACCAGGAGGCTTCTGACTGAAATGCAGATGGTTGTGTATGTGTAATCTGAGGCTGAAACAGGAAAAATAGAGAATATGTAGGATATTACAAGTTTTTCTTTGATTAATGGGCATGCATGTCCACATTAATTAAAAAACCCAACCGCCTACACTTTTATTTTTCTCAGGTGCCATCTTTGCTTTCATTGCTAAGAACACAACAAATCAATCCTAATTAGAAACCTAATTGAACAGTCCAAGGATTAATCAATATTAAACCAAATGTTTCTAATGATGATCTGTCAGTTTTCTTTTTAGGCAGCTGCCAAAGTCATATCTTTAATTGCTTCTTTTAAATTGACTTCTACAAAGATCTTTCAGCTGGATTTTAAATCAGCACCTAATGGAGTAGCTGGTCCATCAGAAATTAGTAGCCTTATTAGTAATTTGAAACTCAAATGACCAGGGTGACATCTAGTAAATGAATGATGACTATTAGGTGGAAAAATATTATTTAAATATTAAAATTAAAAAAAAAAAAAATCACCACCAAAAACCACCACTCTCAGCTAAATCCCAAACTCTCTCTGGTACAGCATTTTGTCTGATCTATATCAGCTGATTTATGCCAGCTAAAGCTCTTATGCTTACAGAAGGAGACAAATTATGAGTTTTCCTTTTTGTTCTAAATTATTTATACTAACATACGAAGAAAAGAGAGTGTGAGAAATACTGTGGTAATCAAGAACTGAAAGAATGATGCTGGATTATCTCAACAGCTGTGGCAGCAAACAGTCAGTATAAAAACCCAATGTACTGAAAGCTGTGCATTGCCAGGAGAAATCCTTTCAGTTTGAAGGAAATTAATTGGAAAATTCCATAAGACTTCTAAATTTTCCTGTGAAAATATAAATTATTTTTTTAAATGAGCATTCAACTGATTTTTTTTTTTAAATTTCTTTAAAGCCAAATATATGGGAAATCCTGACATCTCTGTTACAGATGGAAACAATCAGTGTGTTGTGGAGCAAAGAAACAGCAACAACACTCAACCAAAAATCAAGTTCTAAGCTTTGGAAATGTTCATATGTATATATCCAATAACAGAATTTCAATCCACACCTGCATAGTATGTTTGCTGAAAAATTTTAGTTAAGTATTTTTAACATTAAAAATACATTTTTAAGCCTAAAAAGAACTATTTGATGGGCAATCATAATATAATATTTAAATTATAATGTTTTTTAAAAATACAATAATTTGTTACTTTCTTATGACCAACATTTTAGGAAGTGGTGAAGTGCTCTTTCAAAGCTTTCATTTGGAAGTTGCTGTTAGAGCTGTGAGCCTTGCCTGGCTGCTGCCACAGTTCAATTCATTGAACTTACCCTTGATTTCTGTTTCTATTTGAATCCTTTTGAAGGATTTTATTTGAAGTCATTGCATTTTCAATGTTGTAGGAGACGATTTTTTCCTTATACTGCCAAGACCTTGTCCGTGTCCTCTATTATATGAATTCAACCAAATAATCACATAAATTAAGTAACTATTTCATCAAGTAAATAAAAGTAATGTTTGAAAGAATAGGTTTCATCCATAAAAAGGTACCAAAAGTATTAATGTGGCTTTAAATTATGTAGGACCCTGCCTTTAGTAACTGTAACTTACAGACTAAATCCTTCTGCCAGTTTTAAACCTGCAGTTCAAACCAGTCTCCTTCATTCTCTAAGGCTCTTGTGAGGGAAGAAAATCGCATGTTGATAACAGCTATTATTCCCAAAATGTCCTAACACTGATCTTGAGATGATCCATAAGATGCTGCTCCTGTCCAAAATGGGGTTGAGATAACAATGATCCTTTCTTGAGTTTTTTTGCTGCAGAGTGGCATTTTATTAATGTGATATTCCTGCTTTTCAATTAAAACCATGAAAGAGACCTAATTCTGACTGGATTTGTTTATAGTGTGAGTTTTTCTAGAGGATTGTCAGTGAAAAGTTACACAGCTATGTTCTTTGGGACCTTAACGGATTGCATCTTTAATCTTTGCAAAAATACAGTGAGCTTTATAAAATAACTTATTAAATATGAAACCTAAGAACAAAACCAAAAACAAATACAATTTTTTAAAAATAAAGTCCTTCCTCAAGGGACAGGGAGGATGAAAGTCTGCAAAGCTTTCAATATGCTTTGAGAAAATGGAAAAAAAGAGATTATTAAGTCACATATGTTGAGAGTAATGGAGATGTGCTTGACATCTGGAAAGAAAGAGTGGCAAATGCCCAAAAATATGCTGCTACATCAAGCAAAATCTCTGTACAGGGAAAATAAATTGGTCTCCAAGTGAAAAATGTAATTTTGGAAAATGACTTTGCATTCGTTTAATAGCCCTGTAGCTTACGTGCAGCAAAACCAAACCAAACCAAAAACCCCAAAACAAACAAACAAACAACCCCAAAACCCCAAACAAACCAAACTTTAAGGAAATTATAATTATTTATCCATATATCTTACATTTTTCTTGGTTTTGGTTTGTTACTAATACTTGTCTAGCATCCTGGATATTCCAGATAAGTATTCTGATATCAACATGTTTGGTAAAGTAATGTGTATATTTATGGCCAACTGAAACTTGCTATGTGCAATAAGTAACTCCTCCTTTCCATTTTAATGTGGGTGAGGCAGATGTGCCAGAACAGACAAAGGACCTGGAGCTTTGCATCTTGTCAGGATGAGAAACGAATCCAGCAGATGTCATGCATTTCCACTGCATGGGTGTTGATGAACTTGGTTGGATGATTTTCCCAAACAGAGCCAAATACAGACAGAAGATTTAGATTTTCAAGGAGACTTTTAGGCAGATTCCTGCTACCTCACACCTCCTATCCTACAGATGACCTTCTCGGGGGTCTAAAGGGTGGCTGCAATATCTGCCCACCTTACTGTGCTTGTGAGTATAACTAAACCCTGAAATTCCTGCCTTCAGATAGATTCCTGCTCTTCTGCCTGGAATTTGAAGCATTCTAAGTATGGGTTATGGAGGATGGAAACTTGAATGCAAGTGTAAAAATTCTATTATAAAAAAGAGTGTATAAAGATTTTTTTAAAAAAAAAAATCTTGAACCTTTTGCTCAGGGTTTGAGAATTGGGGTGAGTTTATAAATCATTTGAGCATTTTAACAACCTGAGAGAAGTAGAAAAAATGTGCTATGAATCAAGAGTTTTGGTCAGGAACACCTGTGATCTGTCAGTGTGTGACCACAAAATAGGAACAGCAGAAGTCAGAGGTGCCAGTCTTGGTCTCATCTTTCTCCCCTCTTCCCTTTTAAAGAGCATCATGCTGCACTATCAGAATCCAACCTTGTTTTCCACCTTTAAAACTTGATGCCACTTGGATTTTTGTTTTATCAAGCAGAGAACGAGGCAAGACAAGGATACAGATCTGAGAAATAAGTCATGTTCTTTCCTAGGTTTAACTCCTTTTTGCACCCTGTATACATCCCTGAATGTAAAAAATAATTTTAAAGCCAAGAGTGCCAAGTGAGCTGCTCCGTGTCAGTAGGGAAAATGGTGATGTCAACTGTTCCAGTTCTTATCACATCACACAAGAAAATTCTTTCACTTCAGAGTTAACATTTTCCTGAGTGTGTGGAGCAGGAGACAGGAGGAGGTGTAGAGAGTGGTTTCCTTGGGGAAGAGGAAAACCTTGGATTAATGCCCTGGCAAAACCCTTTGTAAGTACAGTAAGCAAGAGGCTTGCTCACATGCTCCCTCAGTTCAAGCATGCAAATAGTTGCTGGAAGGTTCCTCGTTCTTTGGGCTACCATGGATTGATTTTTGGTGCAGAAATTGTAATATTCCTAATCATTCTTCCCTATTGGACCCTCCCCTCAGACCCTGCCTTAACTCCTCCCCACACCAGGGTATATAAACATCCTTGTCTGAGCCAGCCCTTGTGCCTTTGGTGCCTTGATACTGCCTCCTTCCAGTTTGCTGCAATACAGTAGACACCTTGTTTGTTTTTTTTGGCATTATTAAAATTCCTTTTTGGAGAATTGGATCAAGGCTGCCTGTCTCTATCAAGTCACATCACCATCAGGGCAGAGTCCTGAGGAAACTCAGAGGGGTTTGATCGTCCCGGCTCGGGCCCCCAGGAGTTTGAAGGAGGAGACAGAGGATGTGCAGGCCTCTGAACAGCCCGTGGAGCTGCACAGCGCGAGGGTGTGGAATGTCTCTAGGAGTCAAAGGAAGGACAGGAGACACAGCACTGGCTCAGGAAGGTTGCTCTGGGGGCAGAATGCAGTACTGTGCTGCAGACAGCTCCCTGGCCTGTTTGCATCCCCCAGCACCGGGGCTGCTGTTCCCAGGCTCTCAGCTTCCCTCAGGAATCCTGGCTGACACACCTGTGCATCTCCGACCTGAGTGCTGACATGGAGGGTGGGACCAATGGACTTGGCTTGACTTTATTGCCTCCTGGAAGGGCAGGTGAGACTACTTAGAGACTGATGGGGACAGCAACTGGTGGTATCTCCACATTTTGCAGCAAAGGAGCAGAGGCGAGCGTTGAACTGTGGGTGGGCCTTGTGTCCAAAGATAGGAAGCCACGTACACTGGTGCCGTTGTACACCACAACAGCGCAGAGTCTGGCTTCAGAAGGCTGAGAATGACTTACTTTATTTCTGGGGATGTCTCCCTTTTATACTCTCCTACACAGAGCAATTCGATTGGTGAAACAAAGATAAACAACTTCTATCACATTGGTCAGACCAGAGGGACATCAAGAAGAAGTCACACCCAGGGAAAGGAATGTAAACAAAGTTATAGTTACAAAAACATGTCTCTTGTTTACAGAAAATTCCCTGGGAAAAGAATTCCAGAAAACCAAAACATCTCAGGCACCAAGCAGGGCTACAGTACACTGCTGAAATCCTTACCTGCAGCAGTAATTCATTTTCTGAGGCACACGCATTCAATAAACTAAGCCTTCAGTTATGACTTCCAGCTGGAAACATTGAAATCATTTGCTATCAGGTAACCACTCGCTTTAAGTCATTCTCCACACATGCCTTATATTCCTGTGATTTGTTTATTCTAATGTGTTACCCTGCACTGTAAATAATATACATCTTGATTTGTCAAGTGTCTTGGTAGCTAATGTGCTGCTGTACCTGGGAGAGACATTTTCAGAAACAAATATTTAGAGCAAATCTTATATTCTCCTATATCATGATACTAAAAAAACCCCCAAAGTTTATTTGTTTAAATTCTGTTCAGAATACATCCACTGGGACAGCAGTTTCGATTAAAGAAATGCATCTGGGGAAATAAAGGCCTAAAATACACAAAGCTGAAAATAGTAAACACCTAGTAGCTATTGCTGTCTTGATAATAGACAGTAAAGTCACCAAGCAGGAGAAATTGTATGTCCTTCACTGTCCATTTGTCTTGCTCTTGTGTGTGCAGCTATGAAAATAAGGGTCTTTGTTTTCACTTGGGCTTTTAAGAGCCCTTCCGATACATGAAAGCAAACTTCCTTTATGGTAACAGCTTTTGCAGCTTTTTATAACCCTGAACTCTCATAAGGCAGTCTGTCTTAATGATTTTCTTTATGAAACAGATTGTTTTAGCATGTGTTTATTCTTCAGGTAGGGAAAAGGAGAAGTAACAGCATCAGCCAATATCTGATCGCCAGCAAAGGACTTGTTGGACCTGCCCTTTTTTCACAGTGCAGACCCAAGCCTGTCCATAGAATTGCAGAACTTTTACAGACCACACCCCCACCCACTGGTGCTTGACAAGTTTCTCCTCACCTCTGTTCTGTCTTCTGAGCTAAGAGACGTCCCTGAGCTTGGTATATCTTTAAGACTGCAGTCTTAAGTTACTGCCTTACTGAGGAGGCAAAATTCTAGGAAGGTCTTATCAGGGTTAACAATAAACTAAGTAATGATTTAAAGCCATGTAAAATCACCCACTTAAACCATTTACCCCTTTTGCAGTGGAAGGGCTTTTTTTTTTTTTTTTTCCTCTTGTCATGAATGCTTTGGAGGCCTTTTATTTTAAAGGGTTTTTTAATGTTTATTTCATCTCTGCATTAACAAAGTGAAGCAGGTGCTTGTCTGTCATCTTCCTTTTTAATATAATTTTTACACACATCTATGCCAGCTTCAGAGAGATAATTGTGAAAAAGCTTTGTCTTACAAAGCAAGTCTTTTCAAGTATAAATTGATTTTGAATATACTCGGGTGGCACAGTCACAGATGGCACTTTCTCAGAGGGATCAAGGCAGCTTTTAACCATCAGTGAGGGGAATGGAGTTTTTTAATGAATCTTGAGTAGTGAAAGCTAATGTATCTTTTGAAAACTAAGTGGCTGAAATAGATGGTTGCTTCTATGCTGTGATTTATGATTTTTCAGAGCTTTTATATTAAAAAAAAAAAAAACCAACCAAAAAGCCCAAAAGAGTAAAAATCCTCAAATCCCTGCAAAGTGTAACTAAGGCCCAAACCCCCACCTCTTCCCTAATCCTCGTTAATCATTGGTATTTCACTAGAGAAACATTGCTTGAATGAAATTTAAATACAATCTTACTCCCAAATAAATGTATTAGATGTTAATTACTAAACATCAGCCTCCTTTAATCTACAGTGTTTTTATTTACTTAAAATGAAGTTGGTTATTTACTTAACATGAAGGATTTGTGAGCCTAAAATATTTTTTTTCCAGCTACATTAGTTGGCTTAATGAAAGACAGTCTGTTTTTCTGTATCCATCACTCCTCATTAAAGTTATTTGTTTAGTTCAGTTAGCTGAGAGGTGCCTAGAGAATAATCAGTCTTAGCCAAAGGAAAGTCTGAATCTATGACCCTGAATTTGGGAGATAGGAATCCCCCAGAAGTGTTATGTAAATCAAGCCTCTCTACAGAGTGGTCATTTTCTAGGCAGAACAAATTTGAGACAGTGCATTTTTGTGAAATGTATTTTTTTTCAGAAATGACAGATTTTTCTAGTGTGTGATTGTTTATGTTAAAAGAAAAAAAAAAAAAAAAGAAGACAGGATAGTGATTGCTATTAGAAACCATTAAGCATCTACTTTGCTCCACTTTATTTCCTCTTGGAAGGACAGGTGAGAAGGAAATCAAAGCCTCTTAAGGGTATTTCAGATTAGACATCCAAAATCAGGAATTGTTGCTGAGAAGGACATGTTCTGTTACCATGTTTCATTTCAGTTATTCAGCACTTACACATTGAATCCCAGATATCCCCAAGTACCAGGACCTGCTCCTAGTAGTTTCTATTTCCACGTAGTAGTAGAGAGGGCAGAGTTCTAGAAATACCCTGAAGTAACAGAAATAAAGATAATGTTGAGAATACTAAATTGGAGAATTTAATGAACTCTAGATTTTCAGAGCAGGCATTCAGTTACTTGCCACATAGTTCTAAGAGCTTCTGAATTATCAGGGATTTAAATTTTGGCACATTGCTTTTGGTATCATATCACTGTCTTCACATGCTAAAGCATTTCAGACTTTGGCTTAGTGTTCCTAAGTACAGATCTGTATTAAACTGCAGTGTTTGAAGTGCAGTAGACATCAAAGTCATCAAGAGTTCTCTCTCCCACTTGTTATCAAATTTCAGTGATCACATTTAAGTATTTAAATAGGTTAAATGATGCAAGGCCTGAATAAAATTAGAATATTGATTAATACTTCATATTTTCTAATCTCTAGGTATTCTGTAAATCAATATGACTCTTGAAGAACCATATTTAATATCTGAGAAGTACCTTAGCTCATAGGGTTATATCTCTACAGAGACAGGCTTACTTTTCGTAATTCAGAGTAACCTTAGTGGAATATGATGTCAAGTAGAATCTCATTCCTTATTTAAAGTATCTAAACTTTTAAATGCATCCATGAGCAAAGCAAAAGGCAATGTATGCCACATGAAAGATTTCTTCAGACAGTTCTGTGCCAGCGTTATACGAAACTCTCTTAATATATTCATGAAGTCTGAACACCACAGTATTCTTTCCTCGTGCTACTGGTTTAATAACAGTATTCCCTTTAAAAGTTAATTTTACTTTAACCTTTCTTTTTTATTATTAAATAGAGTTTGTTTCAAACCAGCCTGTGAAAATAATAGTGTATGTGTATTTCTGGCATATCTTATTTGCATAGTAATAAAAGATTAGGCACAACTAGCTATTAGTTGCATATCTTCAGTGTGGTGGTTGGTGCTACAGCTGAAGAGAGGAAATTGGCATTCTATTGTAGTGTGAGGTGCTTTGTGCCTTTCAAATGTTAGTTTTCTGTCTTGAAATCTATCTAAATAAATGGGAAATAAAACTAGATGGGTGAAATCCTGAATGTAGTTACACAGAAGGTCAGGAAAGGATGGGCAGTTCTTTATCAGAGAGAACATTTTTCACAAGGATCAAATCTCAGACCTCCTGTTTCTTAAATCTAACCCTTAGTCTTCAAGGGAGATTATAGGGTGCCTTTAAAGTCCAGGATGTGCAGTCTGTAACTGCTCCTTACTAAAAAACCAGGGGAGCAACAGAAGCACCACTAAAATCGACTGATCCCTCTCTTGCAAAGATGCTGTTAATTCTGTCCTTTGGTTTTTCTGTCCCATCTTCCCTTTCTGACAAAAAGGGCTGCTCTGAGCACTACCTGTGCTCTTGCTTACCTGGTCTTTCTGTGTAACCTATATCAGAGTAATTCCTCCTATTAGTCACACTGCTTCCACTAACAGCTCATTCTTTACATGAAGAGGGAAGGGCTTTTTCATCCATGGTCTATTTTCCCCCATTGTACCCCCATTTCTCACTTCGTGCTCTCAGCATTTACCTTCTATTGGCTCTGGAGTTCAGGGACCCATTCTGGATAGATGAAACTCACAAAGGGGTTCTGTTATATTTGCTGGACATGCTTTTAAAAAACAAAGCGGATGTTCCTCTTCAAATTGTCTTTTGATATTTGCACTGCCTGATGTTTTATGTGGGATGGTATTCCTTCATACAGATTACTTTGGCTATATGAGCTTTATTGCTTTATGGAAAAGTGTAACTTTTTTCTGATGTTTAACATTTTCTATTAAGAATCTGTTTCAAAGCAAAGTTCATATTTATTCAGCAGAAGATTGTAAAGATAATTTCCTGTCAAATCTTCTTTCCACTGAACATGGTTTAGCTCTTCCTGTGTTTTTAACATTCAGAGGCCCACTTTGTTTTGAAAAGAGGTTAGTCTGTGATTATTAGTGAACACTTAGGAGGCTGAAATTAATACTGTAGCATTCCTACCAGTCTGAACAATATGAGTGGAAGCAAACAATAAAATCCACTGTGGATATTTTAGTTATGTGTGCATAGGGAACAGCAATTTCATGCTGGGCGATGCATATCACCCTCCTTTATGGAATCCACCCTGTATCCAGCTCAGGAACTCAGTCACCATTTAGAGAATATCCTGCAGGTTGTCTTGTGGGTCTTCCATTGCTGGTGTTCAGCTCCTCAATATTGCTTTGCATTTGCATGAGGCTAATTTTTTTTTTTTCTTGCTAGAATTTGAAAATAAAACATCTGAACTTTTGAAATGCTGTCTCTGCTTTATCAGTTACCATTTATATGCATGAGGTATATATGTGGTTAATATGCAGAGTATTTATACAGTACCAAGCAAATTAGGAGCTGGTTCTAGTGAGGGGAGGATGAACAGGTTTGATACAAAATCAGCAGCAGAGTAGAACATTTATTGTGAGCATGTTTGTAAAGAGTTTATTACTCTGGGTGCATATCTGTAACTGTGGAGGTGAATTTTGGTTTGAACACAAGATAAATTTTGGGTTAAAATAATTCTATTTCCCAATGTTAATTGCTAAGCATTCATTAATTTCTCAGATAGCAACCAAAATAATTTTCTGATTTGCAGCAGTCTTTCATCTACATCTGAACAGATTGCAGAGTATGCCAGAGAGAGATAGCAAGATTCTAGAGGAATAAAGAATGAAATTTATTCCAGATATAGGGAAATAAAGAAAAATACAACTAAAACATTTTCTGTTCCACTCTATGAGCATTTTTATATCTTTTCTATTCACATGTCTATTTTTAAAGTGTATTAATGCTCCGGGAAAAAAGACAGTTCTTCACCAAAGCTGGTAATATATTCAGACACTTGATTACTACTGCTTTTATCCCCACATAAAAGAAACAAAACAAAAACACAAAAAGAAACAAAAACCCTGAGCAAATAAAGAGAGATTTCAAGTGTTAGTAAAAAAGCAAAACCATAGGGAAAGCTATGGAATTTGGTGATCAGTGAAGCTGCAGTTGTGTTTTGTTTCTGATTCCTATCCTGCCTCTCAAAAAAACCCAACCAAAAAAATCCCCCACCCAAAACCAAAAACCAACCTCAAAACCTTCCCTCCCATGCTCCACTCCCCCACCCCTCCCCCCCCAAAAAAAACAAACCTAAAACCACAAAAACCCAAAACAAACCCCCCAAAACCACCAAAACCATGGCTCTGCACACAAGAACAGATCAAATTGGGACAGGAAGGAGCAGAACCTTATGGAGGAGTGCAAGGCTAGAAGTTCTGTGCCCTAGAAGTCCCACTATTCAAACTTTTCTAAAAGAGTGGAGCTCAAACCATGGCTGAAGAGCTTCAAATCAAATTCTTGGCAAGTTCAGTTCCACATTTGAGTTTGTGTCTGTCAGATGTGTTCATCTCTATAAAAAGACCAAAATGAAACCTAAAATTGAATGTCCAGGATGTCTGTAAGACTTCACCCAGATCAAATTCTGAGGGTTTTATTCTCCTCTTATTAAGATTTTCAAGATTCCTTAACCATTTACTGTACCTAGAATTTCCCCAGGAGAAAGGGAATTTTTTATTTCTAGTGGGCCAATCATTTTTTTCTTAAAAGATTTATTGAGTAGAATGTAAGCAAAATTTAGCATTAAGTCTTAAGCCCTTGAAATGAAGCCTGCACTTACATATTTTAATGAGTAAAAATGCTTTTCTAATGAAGAAATAAATACATAATTAAGGCCCAATAAGTGATCTGGGATTGACTGAAGAACATTGCTACTAATGTGAGGAGCAGTAATAACGCTAGTAATTATTGAATATTATATAATGCTCTGGATGGCATAAATGCTCTAATTCCACTGTTTTGATTTTTCTAGGGAGATTTTTCTTTATTCTCTCCATCTCTTAAGGACATTTCTTCCTCTACTTTCCATCCCCCCTTGCCCAGCCCCTGGTATATTGATATTGTATGTGGCAGAACTCTTCCTTTTCTGCAAATGACATCCTTTAGTCTAATAAATGACTAGGAAATATGTAGCTCCTGTTAGAGGTTTTATTTTACTGGAATTTTGGATAGGTACAGAATACAGAGCAGAACTTCAGCTATTCATACAGACTTGAAGAAGCTTCCCAATGCTTCCAATGCAATTGTTATAGCATTTTAAATATTTAGTATTCTACAGTATTTTATCAGAATATGAAGACTGTATGAAACTCAATAGAAAAGCAAGATTCACAGTGAAAGGCAATATGCTTTAAAAGATAATTGTGAAGCAGGAAAAATGAGTTTCCATTTTAGATTCTGTGGCGTTTGGTTTGATATGACCCGATTATTTAATACATCAGAGGAAATCTACGTGAATCTTTCTTGCTCTGAATTGAAGAAGTCAGCAATCTCAGCTCTGACCCACAGAAAACTCCTACAGGTTGTCAGAAAGCCCTAGGGAGGGGATATTTGTCTGGGATCAGTGCAGTTTCTCTTCACAAATACTGTACAGACTGGGACAGAAATTGAATCTACGACTGCAGTATGACCCTGACAAGCTGTTTGGTCTGTATTTGTGCCTTTTTGTACAGTTTTGCTGACCATGAGAATCCTCCAAAATTCCATAGAACTGCAGTTTGCTTAGTTTGTAACAACAGTAGCTTTTGAATAGAGACCAATTTGATTATTATATCAAGTTGTGATTATTACCATATAAAAACTGGTAAATTGGGGTAGTTATGCAAATTATGTTATTTCCTATTTGTAAGCCAGCTACTGGCAGTTTTAAATTATTCCAATTTATATGTGATAGGCCAGTGAAATATTGTGCTATGATAAGCAAGATACACATAGGGCTCTGGAAGCAGTTTCACAATAACTCTCTTTTAATCTGAGAGTTCAATAATTTGACTTAGAGGTTCTCTGAAGATATTTTTGTATGTAAATGTGTTCTGGTATTACATATAGCAGGTACAGGAGGACCTTTCACTGTGCTCCAGGTCAGGTTTTACCATCTGTTTCCTTTTGCAACCTCATTATCTGTTATTACATTTAATTCTGCAGTGGCAGAAATCTTTATATCCAACTTTATTGTATTTTATTGTATTACATAAAATAATATTTTATACTTTAAAGATTTCTAGCTACTTTCTTTAGTGTCAGAATAAATTAATGTTAGAAAAATCTGAGGTGCTGTTAGAAGATATTTTCTTTGAAATATCATTAAAATTAATTTTAAGAGCTCTTTCTTGAGACTAGGTGTTGAGAACAGAAGATATTCTGGAAAAAAAAAAATTATTCTAGCATGAAGGTTTTAGTTACTTGAACCTAAAACCACTAGAGAAATCATTAGGGGTTTACTTTTTCAATAAGCAAGAACTGTTTTCTTAGATTAATTCATCTGAAAGGCAAAGAACCACCAAAGCCTACAAATTCATTCAAGTTAATTTTGAACTGTTCCCACAATGGCCTTTTAATTACAATTTTCAGTAGAAATGACAGCCAGGTGGAAATACCCTTGGAAATAGAATGCACTACAGATTTGAAAGGTCCTGATTCTGTTTGGCACCACTCAGAATGGCAGGTTATTTAACTTTGCTGGCATTGCCAACTCAGCAGTGAGTTCCAAGAAAAGCTCAGCCCTTTCCTTTGCTGAGTGACTGGTGCTCCTTAGTCTGCATGACTGTAGAATTCGTTTTGGAACTCTTTGTCACAAGTAGTTGTGTCTTCCTTAAGCTGTATGTTAGGACAGAGCATTTTGACCATGCTTGATAAGTATCTTGAGTAGAATTTAGAAGTAAATTTCCAGTCATTTTTGAGAATAAAAGCAACATAATTTTCAGTAGCATAAGTTTTTGAGGTCCCTGTTCCCTCAGATGGTTCTGGTGTCTCACTGCTGGACACAAGGTTTGGCTTCTCTTTGCCTTATATTTTTGGACTGACAGCCATTGCTTCTGTTGGAGAAGTTGGCCGTTGAAATGTTGATTAATTTACCTCAAGTGGAGTAAACAAGGACAGAGATAAACAGGATGAACATGCGGATTAGTTTAGACCCTGGAGAACACCCACAAAATCCTGGAAGGCTAAGAAGTCATGGTGCTTAACCAATTAAAAGCATGTCAAATTAAACACTTTACTATTAAATCTAAAACAAATTCTTTCATTGGAAGAATTGAAGTCCAGGAATTTAATTTTACTGAAGCTATCTTTTTGCAAGATCTGTGAAACAAATGTCTGGAATGTTTAAAGGTTGTTCATTATTTTTGGATGATAAAAATGGTCGTTGCCTTCTTACTAAGTATTTCCTTTACTAGAAAAGACTAGGATCTAAACCAACCTGTATCAGTGGCCCCAAACACAGTCTTTACCCAGAAGAGGTTATCATGTAAATATACAAGACAAACTGAAGCTGAGAAAAGAGAGAATCAGTATTTCTGGTTTAGAAAAAAAAAACACAACACAAATGGGAAATAATCAGCACTTTAGATTATTAGGGCTCAGTAGTGGAGAACATTCTACAGAAATTGATGTCCCAGCATGCTCTCAACA
>VWYO01018544.1:1096-17675 GCA_013400275.1 Rhadina sibilatrix
GTGAAGCTGGATCCTTTCTGTGTTCCTGTGTCTCAGTTTTATCCCGGTGGGAATGGTTGGCTCCCACTGTGTGGAACATCTCCCAATAGGGTGATGGAATGTGGATGGTCTGTTTTGTGTGCTTTTAGGGGTGTCTTAATGGCCCATTAGCAGAAAATGTTCCCCTGGAGGGAGGAGGGGTGGTGACAGAGATAACAAACCCTGCCCCACCTGGTTTGAACAGCTGGCCCCTTATCAGAAGGCACCTGCCCCCCTCCCCCAGAGTTACAAGAGATAAAGAAGAACATCTCCCAGCTGCTCTCAGCAGATGGAACAGAATACACAGTTTGGGTTCCATAACCCAAGACAGGAGGTTTTGTGCCTGGGGAAGCAAATCCAAGGGAGACATTTCCTGCTTATTTTGCCATGAAGTTCAACTCCTGTACAAGCCAAGGGCCTGGGATGTGAGGTCTGGCAGAGGGAGGATTTGTGTGGCGTCAGGTGGCTCAGCCCAGGTGCTGTGGAGCAGATTTCCTGAAGGAACAGGTTTGTGTCTGGTTTGGTTCAATCTCTGAGTTCTTGAAATACAAGAATGGTTTCATTTCTTCTTCCTGTTTGAATCTGTGTGCAAGGCTGGAACATCTTCCCTGGGTCAGAATGGGATGTCAGTGGGATTTTTTCCTTTGTCCCTGGGTCAAAATGGGAAGTTAATGGGATTTTTCCTTTGTTCCTGGGTCAAAATGGGAAGTTAATGGGATCTTTCCTTTGTTCCTGGGTCAGAGCAGGATGTTAATGGGATCTTTCCTTTGTTCCTGGGTCAGAGCAGGATGTTAATGGGATCTTTCCTTTGTTCCTGGGTCAGAGCAGGATGTTAATGGGATCTTTCCTTTGTTCCTGGGTCAGAATGGGAAGTTAATGGGATCTTTCCTTTGTTCCTGGGTCAGAATGGGAAGTTAATGGGATCTTTCCTTTGTTCCTGGGTCAGAATGGGAAGTTAATGGGATCTTTCCTTTGTTCCTGGGTCAGAATGGGAAGTTAATGGGATCTTTCCTTTGTTCCTGGGTCAGAATGGGAAGTTAATGGGATCTTTCCTTTGTTCCTGGGTCAGAATGGGAAGTTAATGGGATCTTTCCTTTGTTCCTGGGTCAGAATGGGAAGTTAATGGGATCTTTCCTTTGTTCCTGGGTCAGAATGGGAAGTTAATGGGATCTTTCCTTTGTTCCTGGGTCAGAATGGGAAGTTAATGGGATCTTTCCTTTGTTCCTGGGTCAGAATGGGAAGTTAATGGGATCTTTCCTTTGTTCCTGGGTCAGAATGGGAAGTTAATGGGATCTTTCCTTTGTTCCTGGGTCAGAATGGGAAGTTAATGGGATCTTTCCTTTGTTCCTGGGTCAGAATGGGAAGTTAATGGGATCTTTCCTTTGTTCCTGGGTCAGAATGGGAAGTTAATGGGATCTTTCCTTTGTTCCTGGGTCAGAATGGGAAGTTAATGGGATCTTTCCTTTGTTCCTGGGTCAGAATGGGAAGTTAATGGGATCTTTCCTTTGTTCCTGGGTCAGAATGGGAAGTTAATGGGATTTTTCCTTTCTTCCAGCAACAACGCACTGTTTATAGGCTGACCCTAGTGAAAGCTTGGAATGTGGATGAACTCAAAGCTTATGCTGACCTGATATCCCTCGGGAAACCAGACTTCATTGAGGTCAAGGTGAGCTGCATGGAGCTGCTTTAGTTCTTCCAGCAGTATTTTCCATTGTTTTGTCCCCATTTTCCCCCTGCCTTTAGTCTAAACTTTCTGAGTAAGTAAAATCCTTCTAAAGTGATGCATAAGAAACTCCACTCTTGCTTTTAATAATAGTAAATAATAATTAATTAACATTCAGGTAATGTTTTCTAGCATCCTGTGTGTGCCTTTGGAGCAGGTTTCCCTGTGCCACAAACCAAACTCTGCACCAGCCAGCCTCAATTTCTGCTCAATAGAATCATCACTCTGACCTTTTTTTGTGTTTCTGTGAAAACAAAGATAAATAGATATTCCTTCTTTATATGAACTAACAGCTGAAACAAAAAAGTTTGGGGTGGGGTTCTTCCCATCCTGGCCTCAGATTTTGCCAGGGGAAAGGTGAAAAGGTTCAGTGATGTGTTTGTGTTTGGCTGGGTTTGAGGGCTGCCAGCAGGAGGTGTGAGATACAGCAGGGCAGGAGGGGCTTTATCCTGTGCTTAATCCATTTAGTAAATAGAAACAATAAAAAGAGTTACGAACTTGCAAAAAAGGCACCTTCCCAAGTGCTCTGAGCATTTTCACCCAGCAGCTCCTGCAGAGCAGCCCAGCTCCCTCAGCTCCGTGTTTGTGCAGCTCTGTTACTTCTGGACTCTCCTTTATCTTTTCTCTTTCCCTTCTCTCTCATAAATTTTTTAAACTTACTTTCATTTTTTAACCTTTTTTGAAAATTTTTTCAACCTCTTTTTACTGCTGCTGCTATGAAGAAGAAGCCTGGATTTTGCTGTGGAGGTTTGACACCTCCTCTCAGCATGGGGAGTTCATCTCTCTAGGTGTGCTGCTGAAGCTGGGGGCTTCATCCCAGCTCGGGTTTGGAGTTTGATTTGGGGAAAACCCCTCGGTTTCCCACCTTCCTGGGTGTCCCCCTGGCTGTGCAGGATCCTGCCGGGGAGGGGAGGGGAGGGCAGGGATGGAGCAGAGGCTGTGGGGCTGCTCTGCCTGGGGCATTCAGCAGGAACTGTCCCCTCAAGGCATGGGCTGCTCTCCCCTCTGCCTCAGTGTCCCAATTCCTGCTTTCCCAGAGCTCTGCCCTGGAAAAATCCTGCCTTGCTCTGCCAAGGAGATGGGTCAGTGGTCACAGGTGTGCTCCTGGTGCTCTTCCAGCTGGGCCAGGGGTTTTCATGGATCCATGAAGCTGTTTGTGGGAGCTGGGCCAGGGCTTTTCATGGATCTCTGAACCTGTTTGTGGGAGCTGGGCCAGGGCTTTTCATGGATCTCTGAACCTGTTTGTGGGAGCTGGGCCAGGGCTTTTCATGGATCTCTGAACCTGTTTGTGGGAGCTGGGCCAGGGCTTTTCATGGATCTCTGAACCTGTTTGTGGGAGCTGGGCCAGGGCTTTTCATGGATCTCTGAACCCTGTTCTGTGAGCTCTGAACACAGCTCCCCTGTCAGCTGGGACAGGGACAGGCTGGGTGACATTCCCAGAACCCAGTGGTGGGATGGTGGCACTGGGGGTCCAGGCTCACACTGTGGTGGTCACACAGCATTTGGGACTTGGCAGTTTTCCCCAAAAGTCTTGGTATTTTTGATGAGAAGTCATTTTTTGTGTTCCTTGGAGAACAAAGCACATTTGGGATGTGGACAGGCCTTAGCATTCTTTTCTCCAGCCCCTCAGTGTGGCAGAGTGAAAAGCCAAGGCCCAGGTGGTGCTCAAAGCCAACCAACAGAGGGTGATGAGGAGATCCTGCAAAGCTCTGCCCCACAATGGCTCTGAGCTTGGGGATTTTCTGGTTGAAGCCCTGGGATGAATGACATCCATTTCAGATGAAGGCAGCTAATCCAGTGTTGCTCCAGAGAGGCTCACGGGGTGGTTGGAGAGAGATTTAGATTCTTGCAGGGCTTAATCCTTGTTCTCATTCCCATGAGTGCCTCACAGTGCTGTAACTCTGTGGGACCCCATTCTCCCACCTAAGCCAGTGGTAAAGGGAGACTCGCTCATTAAAAATGCATCAAACTGATTTATTGCCTTAATCTGCTCTAATGCCAGCGTGTCACTGTCACACTTGTACAGAGCTGATGTTGTATTTAAGGGCTGGAATGTGTCACAACTCGTCTCCTTGCCATGGTGCCCTCTTTGGGTTCTGAAAGGCAGAGGTTTGTTTGATGTGCAGCATTTTTGTGTCCAGGGCAGGGAACAGAGCTGGGAAGGGGCTGGAGCCCCAGGAGGGGCTGAGGGAGCTGGGAAGGGGCTCAGCCTGGAGCAAAGGAGGCTCAGGGGGCCCTTGTGGCTCTGCACAGCTCCTGCCAGGAGGGGACAGCCGGGGGGGTCGGGCTCTGCTCCCAGGGCACAGGGACAGGAGGGGAGGGAACGGCCCCAGGCTGGGCCAGGGGAAGTTTAGATTGGATATCAGGAAAGATTTCTTCCCTGAAAGGGTTGTCAGGCCCTGGCACAGCTGCCCAGGGCAGGGGTGGAGATCCCTGGAGGGATGTGAAAGGTGACTGGACATGGCACTTGGGGACATGGGTTAGGGTGAGCTCAGCAGTGCTGGGTCAGTGATTGATCTTAGGGGTGAATTTTAGAATTACGGAATGGTTTGGGTGGGAAGGACCTCAGAGCCCACCCAGTGCCACCCCTGCCATGGCAGGGACACCTCCCACTGTCCCAGGCTGCTCCCAGCCCCAGTGTCCATCCTGGCCTTGGGCACTGCCAGGGATCCAGGGGCAGCCACAGCTGCTCTGGGCAGTGAAGCTTTGTCACTCAGCTCACAGCAGCAGTGTGAGCTCCAGCCTGAGCAGAGCCTTCCTGCTTCCCCCCACCCCTCCGAATTTAGGAAGGAAACCCAAACCTGCCAGGCTGGCCCTTTGTCCCAGGGCTGTCCGTGCCACGGTGTCTGGGGGCAGGACTTGGGCACAGCTGGGGTCAAAGTCATGGCACAGAATCTTCTCAAGGCTTTGTGAAAGTTTTCAGCCACTTGGAAGCTCTTTTCCTGCTGATTTTCCTGCTGGTTTTGTTCATGTAGATGGATAATCTTGGTGTCCAGCTGGGCTCAGGGTGCTGGTCTGGGTTCAGCTCCTGCTCTGGTGCCTGAGCCTTGGCTGCAGTATTGAAGTGACCAAGTAAACGTGTGCAGGGAAGGGCCAGAGGGAAGTGTCTGTCCCAATCTGCTCACTCTTGTCATGTTAAACAGGAAAGATTATTTAATTGCTTAAAATAATGAAGAAAATGAGCTGTGCCTTAATGAGTTTTTAATTGCATGCAGCAAGAGGCAATTGCCCCCACCTGTCAAACACCCATTCAGGATCCTGCTGCCATCCCAGCTGGAATTCAGATGCAGAGGTGGAGCTGAATCTCCCCTTCTGGTGCCTGCTGTGAATAAACCCAAACAATGTATGATTTCCACACCTGAGAAATGACCAGCACTGGCCACTTGCTGTTAGAGAATCACAGAATTGTTTGAGTTGGGATGGACCTGCAGGACTGAACCCAGCTACTCCCCAGCACTGCCAGTGTCCCCAGGTGCCACATCTGTTCAATCCCTCCAGGCATGGGGGTTTCACCATTTCCCTGGGCAGCTGTGCCAGGGCCTGACAGCCCTTTCAGTGAAGAAATTTCCCCAAAACCCACCCTGCTCCTCCCCTGGCCCAGCCTGGGGCCGTTCCCTCCCCTCCTGTCCCTGTGCCCTGGGAGCAGAGCCCGACCCCCCCGGCTGTCCCCTCCTGGCAGGAGCTGTGCAGAGCCACCAGGGCCCCCTGAGCCTCCTTTGCTCCAGGCTGATGGGTCACAGGTTGGAGCTGGTGGTCCTGGAGGACTTTTCCACCTGGGGTAATTCCCTGGTTGTGACCCTGGAGTAGAGGGGGCGATTCAGCAGTGGCTGCTCCTCTCTCCATCCCCACAGGGCTCATTTGGAGAGCTGGGATGGAAGGCTGGGTCTTGTCTTTGAGTTCAGCTTTCCCAGGAGGAATTGTTTCCACTTCCAGGGAGTCCCTGCAGATCTGCAGGCAGTGCAGCACCTCTTGGCCCTCAGCCACGGGTGTGGGGTGTCTGGAGAGCTGCTGGGAAATACTGGGGCTGTACTGCACAACCAACCATCTCCAGCCCTCCCTGCAGACTGAAGTGACACAGAGGACTGATGGCTTCTGTTAAATCAGATGGAAAGTGATGATTAAAAGCAGCCAAGGAGTTGAATCCTGGCTGAATCCCCTGCAGCAGGAGCAGACGTGCATGAGGCCTTGTGGCTGTAATTTGGGGAGCTCAGCTCAGGAACATTTTCATTGCAGGGGCATTGAGGCTTTTTATATTTGTCTGGGGTCATGGCTGCCCCAGATTTTATACAGTGTCTGTCACTCAGCAGCTTGGCCTACACTTTGTTCTCTGTTAATTTGCACGAGACTCAATTAAATTTATATAATTTGCGGGCTCAGAGTGGAGAGAATTGTTTTGTTCAGTAATTAAATTGGGAAGTCTGGAGTGTGTGTGGAGAAACAAAGCACTGTCAGCTGTAGCTGTTCCCTTCAGAGCCCTGGGGGTTGAAAGGATTGCTGGCTGGCTGCATCCCGGGGCAGGAGCCAGGTCCTGGGGGCAGGAATGTGCTTCCCTTGCTTCCCACAGCACCAGCAGCCACCCTGGCACGAGGCTCTGGTCAATCCAGTTGTGCTCACTCAGCTCCATTACAGCTGAAAATCAGCCCTGGGCCCAGCACAGGCAGCACCTGGAGCTGCTGGAGGAGCCCAGAGGAGGCTCCAGGGTGAGCAGAGGGATGGAGCAGCTCTGCTGGGAGGGAAGGCTGGCAGAGCTGGGAGTGTTCAGCCTGGAGAGGAGAAGCTTTGAGGTGACCACCAAGACCTTCCAGGACTTGAAGGGAGCCTGCAGGAAGGATGGAGAGAGACTCTGGACAGGGGCTTGGAGTGCCAGGACACAGGGAATGGCTTCCCACTGCCCAGGGCAGGGCTGGGTGGGAGATTGGGCAGGAATTGTTCCCTGTGAGGGTGGGCAGGCCCTGGCACAGGGTGCCCAGAGCAGCTGTGGCTGCCCCTGGATCCCTGGCAGTGCCCAAGGCCAGGCTGGACACTGGGGCTGGGAGCAGCCTGGGACAGTGGGAGGTGTCCCTGCCATGGCAGGGGTGGGACAGGATGGGCTTTAAGGTCCTTTCCAACCCAAGGCATTCCATGTTTCTGTGAAATGCAGAGCATGCCCAGCACAGTTGCTTTGGATTCATCCTGGCAGAACCAGGCAGAGCTGGGACGCTTTTCAAAGGCTTCTGCATTTCAAGGTACTTGGCCAGAGCTCTGTGGATTAGGCTGCTCAAAGCACCCTTATTAAGCAGGTAATTAAGAGGCAGCATCGTTGCTGTTCCTGCCGCAGGGAGGTTGGGGAGAGAGCTCTGGGTGAACAATGGGATCCTTTCCTTTTTAATTCTTGATGTCTTAATAACTGTCTTCATGTATTAGTGCAGAGCAGAACGTGACCGCCCTCATCAACTCCACATGGGTTTTAAGTGCTATCAGCTGTTAATTAACTCCAGTTTGAAGAAGTTGGGGAAGTTGAAAGCTGCTTTCCTTCGGTGTGCTGGAAGCTGATTCCCATTGATTTGTGCTGGGAATTAATCAGCCAGCCAAACACTCACTTATTCCATTGCCTCTGTGCTTGCTTTGCTTGTAAACGATATCTTTGTAGTTTACTGAGAGCATGAATCATGTTGGAGCTTCTGAAGAATTTTCCCTCTCTGTGCTCATAGATTTTTTCACGCTGGATAATGAGTGTGGGGAGAATATTGCTGTGTGTGTCTCCAGGTGAGCTTTGGGGATCCAAAGCCCTGATGTGCGTGGCTGCTTGCTCTGACATAACGCTGACTAACAGAGAATGAACATGCTTGAACTCTGGGTTCAGCCTTACAGAGCTGGGCTGAAACAGCCTGAGTGTGCATCCCTGGTGAGCACTCCCTGGCTTGTGCCCTGCCCATCTTCCTCCAGGCTGGCTTTGAGTTATGGTGCCTGGGCAGATCGATGGGGGGAGCCCCTCAGAAATTCATGGGTGAGGAAGTAATTGCTTCCAAAACTTGTGCAGTTCCCAATTAGCAGCAGGATGTTGCTCCTGCAGCCCTGTGCGTGCTTTGTGCTCTGGCTGGAAGTGTTGGCAAAGATGTGTCTGCACATTCCATGGCCAGGGAAATGCAGGTGAGTCAGGGACTGGGAGCAGGTGCCATGGCCGTGCCACACGTGAATGGGGTCTTAAATTCCATTTAAAGGAGGTCAAAGTCTTCTTCCCAGGGGGAAAACCACGAGCAGGCCAGACACAACCATCCATAAAACTGTGTTGTAAAGGCTGGTGCTTGATGGGATTTTGTGACTGGAATAAAAGAGCTCAGCCCAAGAGCAGAGGGGCTGGAACCACCCAGAGAGGGGGGCAGAGAGCCTGGGTGGTGTCTGTAGGGAAAGCCCTTTGTTCTCTTTGCCCTTTGGGTACCAGGTTTGGCCAGCCCTGGGGTCTGGTGCGTGATCTCCTCTCAGTGATGGCAGATTAATTGCTGGGAAATCAGCAGAGAATTATTTGATTGGGAGGAACTGACGTGGATTGTGATCCTGGCTGTGAAATACTTTAAAACAGACATTAAAGGACTCCCTGTCTGCACTCCAGGTGGGTGACTCTGGGTGCTCACCACCCACTGACCTGCCTGTGGTTTGGGGTCAATTACAGGGCTGGGAACACTCAGTGTTTTACAGTGTCCTGTTCTTGTGTCATGCATTGGTTAAGCCAGAATTCAGTGAATTTTATAGGGAAGGGAAAGGGGGAAGGAAGGAAGGAAGGAAGGAAGGAAGGAAGGAAGGAAGGAAGGAAGGAAGGACGGAAGGAAGGAAGGANCTGTCCTTGCTCCTTGAGAACTGTCTCACCTCTCGGGGTCAGTTCTGGGGTGCCTCCAGAACACCACAAAATCTGCTTCCCAGAGCTCCAGGGCTCCCAGCAGGGAGGGGCTGAGCTCTGTGTGGGTCCCAGCTGTGCCCAGGGATGCTCCCAGTGCCCGTCACCTCTGTGTGCACGGGATGGGTGCAGCCCACCAAGGCACCTGCTGGCTTTGGCTGCAGAGACTGGAGGCCAGGCCAGAAATCACAGCCTGGGCTCAGAAGGAGGAGGGGCAAAGCTCATTTCCTCTGTAGCACATGCACAGGATCTCTGGGAGTGTCCCACTGACGTGGCTTTGGTTGTCCATGAGACTCTTGCAGACTTGTCACGTTTCCAGCCCCAGTGAGCTTCTCCAAGGTCCCTTGGTCACTCAGGAGCATCCTGCCTTTGACTGCTGTTAAAGCCCAGCCCGTGTGGCACTGCTGGGGGCACCTGGCACGGTGCCTCGGGGCTGTGTCACTGCAGGAGGGGCCCGTTTTTGGTGCCATCTCCGCGTCGGTGACCTCGCCACGGCATCCGGTGCGAAGGGGGCGGTGAGGCAGCTGCTGAGTTTGCTGTGGCCAGCACTGCCAGGGCTGGGGAGGCCTGAGCTGACTGTCCTGTCTCCCTGTGTGTCCCCAGGGTGTGACCTACTGCGGGGAGAGCTCTGCCAGCAGCCTGACCATGGCCAACGTGCCGTGGCACGGGGAGGTGGTGAGCTTCGTGCAGGAGCTGGCGCGGCTGCTCCCGGACTACGGCATCGCCTGCGAGCACGAGCACTCCAACTGCCTGCTGCTGGCCCACAGCAAGGTGAGCCTGCCCTCCCAGGGGGCCAGCACAACTGCCTCGGGTCCTAGCAGCCTTCTTCTCCAGAGATAGCTGCAGTTGTTTAGGCTGGAAAAGCCCTCTGGGGTCTTTATGTCCAGCCCTGCGGTGCCAAGGCTGCCGCTGACCCTCGTCCCCAGGTGCCACAGGCACACGTGGGTTAAACCCCTCTGGGCTGGGGGCTCCACCCTGCCCTGTTCCCATTCCAAAGCTTCCCAAACCTCTCAAGTCACTGGCCAGGAGAATCCGTGGTATGCCCCAGGATTCCAGCCCTTCACACCCCTGGATGCCATTTGAACTCAAGGGATGCTCTGTTATTTTCCTGTTGGTCTGAGCCACCTCTCCAGAGGCAGAATCACCACATTTGAATCAGAGAACCACAGAATCATCTGGGTTAGAAAAGCCCAACCTCTCCCCCAGCACTGCCAAGGCCAGCACTGCCNCCCAGCTCCCTCAGCCCCTCCTGGGGCTCCAGCCCCTTCCCCAGCTCCCTCAGCCCCTCCTGAGGCTCCAGCCCCTTCCCAAACTCCCTTCCCTGCCCTGGACACACTCCAGCTCCTCAAGGTCTTTCTTGTCATGACAGCTTCTCTGGTAACTTCTGCCAGGGCCTCACCATTCTCGTGGTAAAAAATATTATCTTGTATCCAATGTAACTCAACCCTGCTGCTGTTTAAACCCATCAGCCCCTGCAACAGGTCCTGCTAGAAAGGTTTGTCACCATCTCCCCTTCAAGTACTGGAAAGGAAATGAAATACAAGTGAAATGCCAAAAAAAAATTTTTTTTAAAGGATGCAGGAAATGAAAAATAATGGGTACATACTTGCTTTCTGAGCTTCAGAAAAGATTAATAGAAGGACAGCAAAAAAAGGTAATAATGTGCCAGCTGGGCACCTGATGAAATTGTGGATTCCTGGAATGCTTTGGGTTGGAAGGACCTTACAGCCCATCCCATTCCATGGGCAGGGACACCTCCCACTGTCCCAGGTGCTCCCAGCCCCAGGGTCCAGCCTGGCCTTGGGCACTGCCAGGGATCCAGGGGCAGCCACAGCTGCTCTGGGCACCCTGTGCCAGCCCTGCCCACCCTCACAGGGAGGAATTTCTCCTGAATATCCAATGTAAACCTACTTTGGAATCTGCAAAGGGAGCAGCTGGGAAGGAGCAGAGGAAACCAGGACACCTGGCACTGGTTGTGTTTGATCTCACCTTAAACTGGCTTTATTTACAGTCTCACTCCTGGCTGTTGCCACTGGCAACTGTTCCTGAGAAAGTAAAATCTCCTTTTGCATTGTAAGGTCCAGGAAAGCAAACAAACAGATTGCAGAGACCTTCTTGAGGCAGAATTTAAGTGAGGAGAATTCTTTCACCATTAGCAAGGAGAGTAAATTGGTACCTGCCCAGGAGGAGCTCAGCAGCTGCTTCTCCTTCCACAGCCATTAGCAGGGGGTGTCTGTGGGAAACAGACTGTTGTCGGTGCTCAAACAGCTGATAAAAATAAATTTATTTCCATTAGGGTTTAATTTTTGAGTTTCAGGCTCTGGTGGAGAATAAAATCTGTCAGTGCCTATTATTTGCAGGAAAACCTGTGCTCTGTGATTGATCAAACTGGAGTGAGTAATTGCAGAATCAAAGGGGGTCTTTAAAAAATTAAGGAGTTGCAGGAAGAGTGTAATAAAAATCATTAAGGAACGTGATTTATTTCGCTGTGTTTTCCTAGGTCTGAGTTTGGAGGTGTTCAGACAATGCTCCTGAGAAATTGAATGCTGCCATTGAATGCCAGCCTGTAGGAAAGAGGCTGGGAATGTCAGGAATAACTCATCCTGCAGCTGCTGCCTGGGCTGGGTGGGACTCACTGATTGATTGGCACCTGCTTGTGATGAGTGACAGTTCAGGGCTTGAGCTCTGAAGGTTCTTAAGGGCAGGGATTTGGGGAGAAAAGGGATTTTAGGGAGAGCAAACTTGTGTCTGGTGTTATTCTCTCTCTCTCTGGAGGTCAGAGGGTGGTGCTGAGATGGGAACTGAGGCACTTGGGGGCCTTCAGGGTCCTAAAAATCTGCCACTCAGCCTCCAGGTCTGTTCCCACACACAGATCCCTGTTCCCTGCTGGCCAGCAGTGGTTCTGCTCTCTGGGAGTGCCTGCAGGTACAGGGCAGGTACAGGGCAGGGGGACCTGGAGCCCTCAGCACCCCTGGAATGATGGAGCCCACTTTAACCTCCGAGAGCTTTGGCTCCCAGGGGGGCTCCAAGGGCCCTAAAAACTGAATCTTCTCAGCAAGATGTTTGATTTCCACTTACCCTTCCCAGAGCCCTAAAGAGAGAACAACCCCTGTGCCCTGGGGATCCACCTCCTGCTGGGATTTCCAGGCCTTGGGGCAGTGGCTGCCAGGCCCTCAGAGTCCCAGACTGGTCTGGGTGGGAAGGGACCTTAAAGCCCATCCAGTGCCACCCCTGCCCTGGGCAGGGACACCTCCCACTGTCCAGCCTGGCCTTGGGCACTGCCAGGGCTGGGTGGGTGCTGCTGGAGCCTGAGGGACACGTGGGCACAGCCAGGGCTGAGTGCAGCTCTCCCTTGGCCCAGCCTGGGCTCACAAGGGTGGGAGCTCCTCTCCCCTGCCCTTCCTGCATCCTCCTCCCAGCTTTCCCCTGGTTCCCATCTCTCTTTGGGAGTTGCCTGGTGTTTGGGCTCCATGCTCTTCGATTCTCCAGCAGCAGTGCTGAATTCTTCAGTAATTCTCTTTGCTTTCCAGTAAATCCCATAAACCGTGATCACAAAAATGGGATTTGTGGCAAAATCACTTTGAACTCATGGGCTGAGATACCCCCACAGGAGCAACTTTCTAATGGAACAGTTAATTCAAGGGCCCTTCTCCAGAGAGAGGCCTGAGGCTGCTGCTGTTCCTGTGCAGTCAGTGCACCCTGAGGAGGACCAGACGAGCTCCTGAGAGGGGGGAAGGTGCTGCAGCTGCCTTGCAGGGAGGGTTTCTCTGAAGGAAATCCAACATCTTGGTCATTTCTGGACTAAACCCCTTGGCCCCATGGTGCTGTTGTTTTCCACGTGTGTTCCACCCTGTCCTTGTCCCAAAGCACTTCCTGGCCCTTCAGGATCAGAACCACAGTCATTAGGTTGGAAGAGACCTCCAGGATCATCACATCCAACTTCCTGGCACTTCCAGCCCATTTTGTTCATTAACCCTTTTCCCCCTGGAGCAGGTGGTTGTTTTCCAGCTCTCTGGGGCTTTCCAGCAGTTTCTGGCCAGTTCAGTCAGTGCTGTGTGCTGCTGCTGCCCTCAGGCAGGCTGAGGCACTTGGATCCCAGAGCTCTGGGGCAGAACAGGAGGGTGCCATGCCCTGTGAGCCCAGGGCTGATTTCCACATTGCTGAGCAATGCACAGCTCAGGGAGTGCTCCTGGAATTCCAGTGCCTGCTCTGCCTGGAGGTCTCAGCTGACAGGGTGGGCTCAGCACCCTGCTGCCATCAGCCCTTTCTGCCTTCATTCATCTGATAGGCCTGACTTGGAATCCTGGGATTGGTTGGAAAAGCTCTCCAAGGTCATTAAGTCCAACTGTGCACCCAGCAGTGCCACCATCTCCCCAAGTGCCACATCCACACACCTTTGGGACACTTCCAGGGATGGGGACCCCACCCCTGCCCTGGGCAGCTGTGCCAGGCCCTGCCCACCCTTTCAGTGAGGAGGCTTTTGCTGAATTCCAGCCCAAACCTCCCCTGGCACCACCTGGGACTGTCTCCTCTTGCCCTGTCACTTGTTCCCTGGGAGAAGGGACCAACACCCACCCTCCCTCCAGCCCAAAGCAAAGACTTGCAGAAGCAGAGTGTCCATCCCTGGATCCAGACATTCCCTCGTGGTGCAGCTCCAGCCCTCCCTTGCCTCACCAGCTGGCTTCTTTGGGTGGGATAGCAGGAAAATATCCCTCCCTGGGAGGGTGGGCAGGGCTGGCACAGGGTGCCCAGAGCAGCTGTGGCTGCCCCTGGATCCCTGGCAGTGCCCAAGGCCAGGCTGGACACTGGGGCTGGGAGCAGCCTGGGGCAGTGGGAGGTGTCCCTGCCATGGCTGGGGTGGCACTGGGTGGGATTTAATGTCCCTTCCAACCCAAACCACCCCAGGATTCCGTGTGGCTGCAGCACTGGGGGTGTCACAGCACCTCCAGGGCAGGTGTTGGGGACAGGGAACAGCCTGGCCAGAGGTGCCCATCCCTCTCCTTCAGCCACAAAATCATCCCACCCAGGAGGAACTTGGCCTTTTCCTCCTGGTGTCAGCACTGCCAGGCTCAGCTGGGCCAAGGAGGCTCCAGAGCTCAGGGAAAGGCACTGAATTGTTCCATCCCATGCTGAGCATCCCAGCTATATTTAGGGAGGAAGAGGAAGCACTTCAGTCCCAGCTGCACATCCCCTGACAGGGGGTGGATCAGGGACAAAGAGTCCATCACGTTTAGTTCCTTCCTGCCTCAGTCCTTCGGAGAGTGGGAGCTGTCCTTGAGATCCAGCATCCCAGAGCCAGGGGCAGCATCACAGGGAAAACCAAACTTGGGAGGCAGGACACACAAAGGGGTGGAACATCCCAGGATCTGCAGCAGAGCAGGGCATTGGGTGGAGCCCAGGTGTGGACAAGGTGCTCCCAGGTGTGGACAAGGTGCTCCCAGGTGTGGACAAGGTGCTCCCAGGTGTGGACAAGGTGTTCCCAGGTGTGGACAAGGTGCTCCCAGGTGTGGACAAGGTGTCTCAGCAGCCAAGCAGCCTCCTTAGAGCAGGCGTGAGAACGGAACGGTGGAATTCCTGAAGGTGTTCTCCCTCTCCCTTGTCTCCTGGCAGCAAGAAGGTGGCTCTGCTGGGCTGGATGTGGCAGTGATTGTAAGCAGCTCTCCGTTGTGCTGAAGGAATCCACCCTTCATCCCTGGGAGTGGGAGCTGCTGGGGTGGAGCCCTGGCTCTGCTGGCAGCTGGGCTGTTCCGCTCGGCAGCGGCCTTGGAATAACTTCCCAGGTCAGGGGCATCAGCACAGGGTCCGTGGGCTGTGACACTGCTGGGCTCAGCTCAGGGCAGTCTGGGCTGTCCCACTCTTTGGGAATGCAGAGCAGTGAGTTCCATCTGCAGGCATTCCATGTGCTGCCTCTGGAGGTGTTCCCTGTGCCCTGGCTCCTCTGACTGCCCCTGAGCGCGGGCTGGAGCCACTGAGCGTGGGACTGCAGGGCTGCCTGTTGTTCTAAAACTGTTCTAAATTCCCATCTAAAACTGATGGGAATGGTGGTGCTGGCAGCTGCTCCCACATCCTGTCTGCAGAGCTGCTGAGGGATTCAAGGCTTGGTTATTCCCAGGGCTCTGTCCCTGTGCTGGTTTTCCTTCAGCCCCATGGACTGGGGTGTGGAGGGACTCAGCTCTGTGTGCCTGGTGTCCCACTGCTTGGGGGATCACTCAGGAAAGGGTTTGGGTGGGAAGGGACCTAAACCCCACCCAGTGCCACCCCTGCCATGGCAGGGACACCTCCCACTGTCCCAGGCTGCTCCCAGCCCCAGGGTCCAGCCTGGCCTTGGGCACTGCCAGGGATCCAGGGGCAGCCACAGCTGCTCTGGGCACCCTGTGCCAGCCCTGCCCACCCTCCCAGGGAATAATTCCTTCCCCATATCCCATCCAACCCTGCCCTCCTTCCTCTTAAGGCCATTATTCCCATCTTTTACCTCACCTGCAACTTAAAAAGCAGCTCAGTTCCTTCCTCCTAAAGCCTGAGGTTGGGGTAATAATTCAAAAAGGAGAAGTTTGCTGATTTTTGCCAGGCACTGTGACCCTGTTCAGAGTAATTTCTCACAATATTTCTCCTTGTTTTGCTGAGTGATTCCAGTTCAGTCACTTCCCTTGTGAAACAAAGGGAGCCTTAAATAATTGTGAGCCTTAATGAGGTGAGAAAGGGGGTCATAGTGCTGGGAATTATTTGTTTGTCTTGGAGAGCTGGTGCTGGCAGGTCCGTGTTTGATGGCAGCCTGTGGGAAGGTGAAAAGCTGCTGCTTTGTCCCAGGGATGGGCTGTCTCAGAGGGAAATGGAGGAGTTCAGGATGGAGCCACCCAGATCATTTTCCCAGGAGCCTTTTTGGTGCCTGTCTTGGAAGACAGGTGTCTGCCAGGGAAAGCTGGAGTTTCGCTTGGAATGGAGAATGCAAACCCCTCACCCCCTCCAAATTATAATTTTGCAATCAAGGGCTTTCAGGCAAAGATTTGGGAATAGGAATAACAGTTCTTTACTGGGAATATTAACAATACAAATGTAGTGGAAAACAAAACCAAACAAACAAGACAGCAAACAAACAAACAACAATCCTGGAAACCCTGACAGAGTCAGAGACACAACCTGACACCCTGTTGGTCAGGGGGTTGGAAGCAGCCCCAAAGCTCTGGGGTCTCTCCCTGTGCTCCCCTGGGATCCTGGGGTGCTCCAGGGAGGGGAGGTGGACCCTGTGCTTCCAGCCCTGCAGGGATGGGCTCTGCAGGAGCCACCACAGCCTTCTCTTCCTTTTCCTCCTGTCCTGCTCCACTCTCTCCTGTGCTGTTCAGTCCTTCCCTGAGAATCCTCTGGATCTTTGTGGTGCAGGGCTGGAGTGGCTCAGGTGGAACCTCCTCACTCCAGCTCTGAAGGAAATACAACATTACCCTTGGTAGGACAGACTAATTGGTTTGAGCTGCCTTCCATTCCTCAGCATTCCCTGTGTCACATCCCAGCCTCTCTCCCATATTTTATCCTGCCAGATGCACCTGGGATTGCTTCCCAGCAATGCTCATGTCTGGGGGGATGCAGTGAGTGGTGCTCCTGGATTGGCCTCAATCTGTGCACATCTTCCCACCCCCTCCTGGCCCCCCAAACTGCTTCTGCAAATCTGCTGATGAGAAAAGAAATCTGGAGTGTGGCTCTCCTCCTTCAGGAATGTTGATGGATTTGGGGAGCAGGAGCTGCTCCTGCTGCAGAGGGAGCAGCTGTCAATCTACTGCCCAAGAGAACTGAGAGCAGTGTCCTGCTCAGGGCATCCCTGCGAGTTCAGGAGCAAAGGGAGGGCTCAGCCAGGCTCTGGAGATGCTCCCAGGGAACCTGGCTCTCCATTTAATCCCAGTTTCTGATTGGATATGTGGATATATCCCAGTTTGGATGGATGGATGGATGGATGGATGGATGGATGGATGGATGGA
>VWYO01018546.1:0-16222 GCA_013400275.1 Rhadina sibilatrix
CCCTGGACTCCCACAGATAAGGATCATCCCTCTGGATGCAACGATGGGCTCCAGAAGCAGCTACACCCCTCACCAGGCACTTTCAGCAGTTTTGCATTGACCCTCGCTGGAATAGATTTTGGTGACAAACAGACTCAACTCAATGTATAAAGCACTCCTACAACCAAGGGTGTGACTCCCTAAAGGAACCTTCCAGTGCCTGAGCCCCTGTGGCTCACCTCAGGCGTTCCTGAGCCCACGAGGGAACACAGACATCTCCATTGCACACCAACATTTGAGCCTAGCCTTGCCAAGGCTGTCCAGGCCTGGCATCACTCAGGGCACACAGCGTGGACAGCCAGGATGAAGGAGCAGAAATCTCATGCCAAAGGATGGCCAGGTGGGAATATGGCCTCTCCTCATGCTTCCTCAAAGGCAGGAAGATCACTGCCAGCAGGAGCAGAGCCATCGACCTGGGTGATGGAGACTGGGCCACAGCTGGAGGAAAACCAGCACACCAATTGGTTTTCCATAATTGTGTCAATGATGACACACACTGCAAAAATACAGAAGGGCAGTGCATGGCTGGGCAGTGGGAAGGTGGGACCAGGCTCTCCCTGACAGCAGGAGGCTGCTGTGACCTCTTCAGTGGCAAAGCAACTAAATGGGCCATCATTTTAAGCCTTGTTTTGCCTCAGACCTGCAACAGGGCAGGACGCTGCAGCTCTGTGACAAATTGAGTATGGGAAACACATTGCTCCTCTTCCTGCTCTGCATTTTAATCTTCCTTAACTTAATGACAAGGATGCAAACAAATGGAGTTTTCCTAATTGGTTTAGGATCAGTTGCCACGTCAAGATTTAATCCATCATTTTGCAACAAAGGGGCTTTTTGAGCCAGTGATGAAGAACTGTAATTTTGCAGATATTCTTGCAAGTGCAAATTTTTCATCATTAGATATAAAACTATCACAAAATAACACCAGTCATCAATTTTTTAGACAGATATTTTGTCTGAAATTGTGGCATGTACGGTGCAATCGCTAGTAGTGAAAATGTAATCTAAATTAAAAACATTAAGGGCAAGTTTTAACCTAAAGTTGTAGAAGTGATATCTTACCAGAAGCAAGAAGGGAAGAAAAATATATTATAATAATTTTTTTTTTTTAAAAGAGAGAGAGAAAAACAGGAAAACCTTAAAAATTTAACAAAGTTCACCAGTTGGAGAAGATTAAAATGTTTCAAAATGTCATTTTTGGGCCTGACAAAGCTTTTTTGGACATGTTAATTTAAAAGGTTTCCTCCACAGGCACACTGGAAATTTTAAATGTTTTTTTACGTTCTTGTGATTTTCAGCAGGGAAAACCTAGAGGGTGGTGCAGTTAAATCATATCCAGGCCTTGCATCAAAATAAGAGAATATCTCACAGTCTGAAATTGCAAAAAATGGACAAAACAGAAAAAAGTAGAAGGTTCAACATTTAGAAACAATTATATTCAATATCCTGCTTAAATACAAAACATTCTCCAATGGAATGCCAACTTAAATCTTCCAAGAACTAGAAGTTGACAAGTTTATATTTAGGAATTCCCTGCCTGGCCCCTTTTCCATCTGTGTCCTCCTCTGGGGCCCTGGAAGAGCTCCACCAGCTACTTAACTGCTGAATTGAATTCTGCCTACACAATGCTATGATTTTATATGTTTTCATAGGGAATGAATTGTCTTGGCTTGCCCTTTAGAAGCAAGCTAAGTGAGCTTCTCAATTTAATGGGATCTTCCATTAAAAATTAGCAACTATCTCATAAAAAACCATTTAGATAGTCCATAAGGAAGTGAAAGGAATGAAGAACCTGGAATCTCTGGCAGCTCATGCATGTCAGGTACAAAATAACTCAGGGTTGGTTTATCAAAGAGAGATACACAGTCCTGAAATCCCAGAGTGGATTGGGTTGGAAGGGACCTTAAAGCTCATCTCATTCCAATTCCCTGCCTTGGACAGGGACACCTTCCACAAGGCCAAACAGGGAACAAAACCAGGCAAACAAGCAAAGAACAACTGTATATACAATTCTACTAAATGCTGGAAGTTGGGGATAAAATGTCACTGAACTGGAATGTCTCATTTTAAAATAAACTGTTGCCATTTTAGCTTTCTCAGAATTATGGTTTTTTTTTAAAATTGAGGCCCCAGTCCAAACCCCTGCTCAAGCAGGGCCAGGCTGCCCAGGACTCACCAGCTGGGTTTGAGAAACTCCAAGGACAGAGGCCCCCCAATTCCTCCTTTGCCACCTTCAGGGTAAGAAGGCATTTTCTTCGGTTCACAGGGGTTTTGTGTGTTTCAGTCTCTGCCCACTGTCTCTTGCCCTGTCCCTGGGCACCATTGCCCAGAGCCTCTCTCTTTTCCTTATACCCACCCACTGGATTTCCAGAGACATGGATGAGATCCCCCTTGAGCCCTCAGCTCTCTGAGCTGAGCACACTCAGCTCTTTCAGTCTCTCCTCATACAACAGATGCTCCAATCCCTCGATCATCCCTGCAGCCCTTCCTTGGACTTGCTCCAGTGAGCCAGCCCACACCAGTCCTGTACTGGAGACCCCCTGACTGCACACAGCTGTGCCTCTCCAGGGCCCAGACAAGGACAGTGGCCCTGACTGACACAGGCCAGCTCTCTCACAGCCCTCCTGGGCACCTCATCTCCTGGGGAGCTGATAACATCCAATTGTGAAAATGTCCCCTAACCTGATCCTCCTCCACTGGGAGAAGGAGGGGCTTTCCTTGTGCCAGCCTTTCTGACATCAGGAAGATGAGGCTTAATGAAGGCTAGTTTTACCAAGTACTCAGACCTCTGGAGAGCTTTCATTGTTATCAGGAACAAAAGCTTGGATAACCTAAGCCACCAGCCAGCCACTCCAGCGACCCCTCCAGAGACACAATTCCAAAAGCTCTGGTACCCTGCAACTCTTGCTCTGTATTCACATGGGGCAATAACCCTCAAAATTGTACCTGTGGAGGATGTTCCCTATATAAGTTTTTTTGGTTTTTTTAACTGGTTCAAGTTTGCTAATTTTTGGTTAGACAGGGAATGATAGGACATGGAGAATGTCTTAAAACTAAAAGATGAGATATTTAGATTAAATGTTAGGAAGAAGTTTTTCCCTGTGAGGGTGGGGAGGCCCTGGCACAGGGTGCTCAGAGAAGCTGTGGCTGCCCCTGGATCCCTGGAAGTGTCCAAGGATGGGGCTTGGAGTAACCTGGGCTAGTGGAAGGTGTCCCTGGCCATGGCAGGGGGTGGCACTGGATGGGCTGTAAGGTCCCTTCCAACCCGAAACATTCTGGGACTCTGTGATATTCTTGATTGCAGAGCATCCAACTACATGTCACAGCACAGATGCAGGTATTGAAATGCAAGCCTTCCATTTAAAACTGCTTAGAATTTAATGTTACTTAATGCCACATAAGATATTTATAGTATTCCATAGAACAAAATTCTCCCTCACCCTTTTCTCGTTTGTGCTCTGTCCGTGCTTAATAACTGGTTATGACTAGGTGATTCATTTAAATATTAGCATACTTTCTGTAAATACCTTTATACTTTTTATAAACTGGAGTCCCATCACAGCACAGAAATACTGAAAAGGCCATTAGGGTTGTAAGGGCAGCTTTCCTGCACCCAGCAAAAGGATTCTTACACCATTCCTATAATCCATCAGTATGTCTCCAGCATTTTTAATACACCTGGCTCTGCAATAGCAAGGATGGCTCTTGGGGCACAGTTGTTTTTCTCCCTGCCCAATTATATTTATGCACCAAATCCTTTAAACCTCTCTCCAGTCTGCAGCTTCATTGGCTCAAACTAATGAACAGAATTTTCTAATTCCCTCCTGATAATCCTATTACCTGTCGAAGGCTATTTTTGCAAGGGTCATCATTCCAGAGAGATGTAAATCTGGGGCCAAGTCTCATTGTGGTCAGTTGTATTCCAGCTCCTCTCCTGGAAACTCCAAGGACATTGATCAGCACCTGGGAACTGCAGAGCTGAGGGACTGAGCCTCTCAGGTACCGTGATTTGTATGTCCAAACCTTGCCTTTCAAGTTTGATTTCAGTGGGGGAAAAAAAATCTAGTGTTTTGAAGATGCATTAGTGGTGTATGAAAAGTTCTAATAAAGAAATGTAAGTGATGGGGTCTCTCAGAAGAGCCTCACATTTGGCAGCATGGGTGAAATGGGGCTGGTGACATAACAGCTACTGCCAGGCTCCCAGCTGTGAATTTGGCAGGCTGCTTTCATTAAGCTGAAAACCATGAGCTGCCAGAGCTGTCATTATTTGTGCTTTAAATTAATGCATGGGCAGTGAGTGGTGCTTCACTCCAGCTGAGGTCATCTGGGGGAAATGGAAATATATTAGAAATCAGATCCTGGATCTGCTGACAGTGTGTGCCCAGACTATTGGAAGTGACACCTGTATCTAATTTAACAGGGCTTTTATATTCCTTGCCTGCAATCCTGTCTCTCTTTATTTGATTTTGGCATTGATTTGATTCAAAACTGGGATTTCTACTCTTTTTTAACCTACCTTTGAATACTTAACTATATATAAGGATCTGCAAGAGAATATAAAGACACCATTCCTTCTGCCTCTGCTGGGATGGAGCTGTGTGCTCTGGGGAAGGGTGAGTGAAGGAATCAAATCTCTGGGAAAATCTCCAGAAAATGTTCATGTCTGGGCCCATTTTGGAGCTTCCAAGGAACTCTAAAGGCTAAGTTTAGGAGTCCTTCTTATCCAGGTATCTAAACCCAGCCTGGTTTTGCAAGAATTGTTTTCTTGCAAAAGAATGTTTTGGTAAGCACAAATATTGGTGTGAAAGAATAATAACCCAACTGTACCACAAACAAGACAATTCCCTCTGTAGCTGCTGTGACAACACTCATTTTAGGCAGGTGACAGGCATGTAACTAAAGGTATAAATGATGTGTTACATAAGAAGATGGAGAAAACACCCATTTTTTGGCCCTGAGAGATTGCTTTGGACAGCTGAGTTCCCCAGAAGATGAGCATGGTTTTAATAGGACAGGTCTGAGTGGTTAAGAAATCTTGGGGCAAAATTACACCTTGGATTCTTGCTCCCACCCCCTTACACAAACAGTATCATCTGCACAATCAATGGCTTCACAGGTTTCCTGCAAGGATTTAAGGGATCTTTTTGACAGGAGGGAATAATTTCAACTTAACCCATTCTTCTGCTGCTGATCTGTACTAAATTGCTAGAATCATATGGAAGTGCTTCATTCTGTTTCAGAATGGGATTTTAAGCTGATTTTTGTTATAAATATTAAAGTTTAATCCTAACAGTTACAATTATAGCACAGCTAAAAGGTGGGGAAATGCATTAGGGCATGACAGATAACCACCAAAATAATACAACTCGAGAGCAAGAAACATAGTTAAAGACAATTCCTGTACACCAGGGTGTTCAGCTGCTGGTTTCCAGTGATAAGGGGAATTCCTCTCTAGCAGTGGGTCTCAAAGCCATCACAGGGTTCCCATATTCCTCACTTACAAAGTTCAAAAACCATACAGGTACTTCACACCTTCAAAATACTCATGGTGTCATCTGGTCATACCCTCAGCTCAACTGCAAAGGTTTTATTTGGTGGATCACAGCACCAAAGGGCATTTCCTGCCCCCTTCCAACCCTCCAAACCTAAAACCAGAGCCTGACCAATGCAATCAGTGGAGAAATAATTCTCCACAAGTATTGCTCTGGATTCCAGGATTAGGCAGCTCAGTGGGGTAACAACCTGCAGCTCTGGGAGGTTGTGACTCTCACTCCACACCAGCTCTGCAACTCCAGGAGAATCTTAAATGTAGAACTGCAAGAACTTAAGAAAAATCCACTTCATCCTTAGCTTCCTACCCCATCTTTTTAGACCTATTGTGTTCTTTCACACAGCCATTGATATGACACCAGATAAACAACCTCACAAAGCATCTGTGGACAGAAAACCCTCCAGAGACAGAACCCACTTAGTCAGGCATTGGTGAGCAAGGAGAGGAAAGAAAATCAGCTTGCCTCTGAGATTTGGTGTGTGTAAGGTGGCCAAAGGACACAGGGAACTCAGCTGTAGACTCTGGTAACCAGCTTTCAGCACTATCCCATCTTAAACTCCATAAGAGGCTCACTCTGGGGCACATGGCCAACCACAGTGAGACTGAATTACACCCTTAATTCTGAACTGCTTGAATGAGCACAGTCTTCAGCCTCAGTCCAAATACAGGGAAATCTCTCATGGATTTAAATGTAAGCTGGAACAGGCTATAAACCAACATATTATTGTATTGAGCAGAATGCATCCCACAGCTCCTTCCTTTAATGCTCAGTGCCTATAGAACTCCAGGCAAAGCTGTAGAGCATCTCCACAGTCAGCATCCCAGTCCAGAGAAATTCCTGTTTTGCTGGTTACTGGAATGATATCAAAGGGCTACAAGTAGAAGAAAACAAAGTGAAAGTGAGAAATGGGGTCTACCCCAACACCAGGTATGAGCAGAGTTGGCCAAAATGACAAGATTTGCACTTTCTGAGTGAAAGAATGATTCCTAAAATAGATCAAAAAACCCCATCTCTTCCAACTTCAAGTAAAAGGCTTGGTGAATTCATGTGACCTCATGTAATAATTCTTTTTTTTAACTTAAAATGAAACATTTCAATTTTTCATTGGCATTTTTGTTATGGACAGACGTGGAAAATGAAGGCAACAACATGCAGAGAAATAATGATGAGCCTGAAAAATAGCTCCATATATTTGCCTGCCAAAACAAGGAACTCTTTTTTGATGATCCAGAACCCTTTCCAATCTATCAGCCAGAGATCAGACTAATAAGAAAAATGCAGGAAATTGCAGTGAGCAAATACCATCTAGTTTGTCTCGCTGCATTCTATCAGGGGAAGGGATGGCAGGAGCAGTGATTCCTGCAGACAGAGCTGATCTTCCACAAAAGCAATCTCTTTGTTTTGAAAACATTAAAGGAATGCATTCAAATGGCATCTGGAAATGACATTTGTTTCTATTTGCATATCATTGCCATTTTAGCGGTGTAAATCATTCATAATATGACATAATTGAAATATTCTTGAATTATTCCATTTGTGCAATACTTTACAGAGTTGCTTTGCATGGAATTAAAGACTTCACCGTAATTTGAAATGATACAATAAAGGCTTGGCATTCTGGCACAAAGTACCAAATAAAACAACTGGGGTGCTGATTCCTGTCCTTCCGAATTGCTGGGATCCCATGAAAACAGCCATCTCCAGCAGAACCCAAGGACAACCATTCATTCCTGTTTCTCCTGGGAGCAGGGATGCTGTTGAGGCTGAGAGCAGTAACAGCACAGTGATTCCTCCCAAAAGGAAGGCCTTAAAGCAAATGGAGGGCGTTTTAAAGGAAGCTTTGAGATAAATCCTTGGACCTCTCTTCTCTGCAAGCACGCAATGATGAAGCACCTTCCCTGGCAACTCTAAGTTAAACCCAGGTCCGTGGTCACTGTTGCCCACCGGTTCAGTGGTGGGTCCTGTGAACACCAAATGTCATGCACAACCAGTCCTGGGGAGGCCTCAATTCTGTCCTGAGATCCCAGGCAGCAGCACCTACCCCCTTCCATGCTGGAAGTGCCCAGGTTTATTTTGTGACACTCCACATTTGGTCACAGGCGGGAGGCACATTTGGAAATATGGCCTAGCTAAAAATATCTAGGCTAAGCCTTAAGCCAAACAGGATGAGGTAAGTGCTCAGAAAGAGTTAGGACAAGTCAGGCTCTGCCAGAGGAGGAAACAAGCCAGACATGGATGGTCTGAGAGCTAAACATAGTGCCTTCAGACCCTAGGGGCTTCCTCAGCACCCACCTCACAACCACCTCCAGCCCTTTGCTTCCAGGGAGCATCTCTGCCAAGGAGAGCAAGGTTCAGTCCCCATTATCCATGCCTGCATCCTCTCAAGATGAGTCAAGTTCTGTAGCTCATCCAAAAAGGGTTTCAGGCCACTGAACCAAGTTGTGCCAGCAATGTCAGTAACCCACAGCCCATGGCAAACCTCACACCAGAATGTGTTTATCCACATCTGCCTTAGGGGACCAGTGGATCATCCTGCCCATGCCAGGGGGCCTTAACAAGATGACCATCAACATCCCTTCCAAACCAAGCCATTCTATGATTCCATGACTTAATTAATTTTAGAAAGTGGCTGTTTATTTAAAGCAGAGTGACAATCATTTTAGGACTTTAAAATTTGATTATACCCTTCTGTTCAGTGTGAATACTGATGCATCACCCAAGACTCTCCTACAATATTTAAAGTAAAGGGATTAATATAGATTAATATAGATTTGCTGCCATCTGGTGCTGTTAAATAGTTAAATGAATTGTGATTTGATTTTTTTTTAAAAGACCTTGTTGGAACACATCAATAAATGAGGCTCTGGCAAACTGAATCATATTTGAGCTGTTCCATTTGGACATCTAATGCTGCAACAGTCATTTAGCAAACAAATCCAAATCTTTGACATTATGGCAATCTGAAATAGCATGTTTTTCTCTGATGTATGATGCTTTCTGGGTTTGTATCTGAGTCTGATTCTCCCAAAGGAAAGGGAATTCTCTCACTTGCATTCACTTCTTATTCTTTAGCACTGGGGAATTTACAAATAGAGCTCCATTTAGTGCTGAAGCCACAGCAAAAAGCTTTTAGGTGCCAAAATAATTAGAAAATGAATCCTAGGGGGAAAAAATCAGATTTCATTACTTCTAATGCTCATGGAATTCCTCTCCTTTCCCAAGCACAGCACACTGCTAGGGCTGCACCTCCATCCACTTCCCACATCTGCCACAGCCTTCACAGCTGGAATCAGGCTTCGGCTTAATCAAACATCACACCCTGCTCCACAAACAAATCTGCATAGAGGAGAAAACCCAGCAGCAGAACACCTCCAGTGTCTCTTGTCCTGACTCCTGCTGATCCCATGGCCACCTGCTGCAAACAGAAGGGGTCAGGACCTGGCTTATCTTATCACATCAGCTCTAGGGCAGCAGAGCCGAGGCTGCTCTGGGCCACTGCAGAAGGTAATTAAATGCAGGAACATTGTGTTCAGGCACCTATGTTCAGCATACTTTCCATTCAGCCTCAAGGCTGTCACAGGAACCCATGGAACTGGGGCACTTTGCCCTCACCTAGAGCCACAGTATCAGTGATACTGTCACTCCTCAGGGAGCAATGGGAATTCTACCCCTGGGCTCAGCTCCAAATCCCATCCCTGCGAGGGGCAAATTGGCATTGGGGTGCTGCTGTGCACACATGAATGAATGTGTGAAATGAATCAGAGGGGTTTACAGCAAGGTCTCTTCCGACCAGATAATTTTGTTTCCTTTATTTTCTCTTTTCCGTCTTTTCCTCTGCAACAAATTCCTAGTCTCTCCTCCTGCTTCTTACAAGATGCTTTGCTACTGATGCTCTTGCACTCAGTGAATGTCAGAAGCTTCCAACAACACTGTCAGATGGCTTCTCAGGAGGTGACACAACTATAGCTTGGGCACGGGGAAGACTAAAATATTTGGAATTAATTTTTGGATAGAGCCATGGCAGTCCCTGTGAAGAAGTCTTAGAAACAACCAAGTGTGCACAGAGAAACTGGCCCAGCATTTGTGCTCCAGTTTCTACATAAATAAAAGCAAGTCCCTAGGAAAGGATTTGCTCTGCTGTTTATCTGAGCTATGTTTTGGAGCAGGAGAGGGAACACGTGTGTTTTAAGCCATCAGCCTGTGCTTCAAATCATGACATTTATTTACATGCTCAGAGGAACTCATGTACATGCCTCAGCTGCTGCATAACTGCAACCCCACTTTGCTCACTTGGGTCTGAAAAGGAAGCACAGTAATTCTAATCTTGTGCAGTTTTACAGGCCACATGTAAAGATATTTACAAATTAGCTGATGGAAGCTCACCATTTATAATCTCAAGTCAATCATAGGATCCAAAGGAAAACATGAAGCCTCTGTAATGACATGAATGGTATGAAAGCTTTCTGCAGGAAAGGGATAAACTTTTCTGAGCACCGAAACAGGCTGCCCAGACAGGCTGCGCAGTCTCCTCCTCTGGAGATATTCAAACCTGCCTGGATAAGATCCATCTGCTCTAGCTGGGGGCTGGACTGGATGATCTCCAGGTCCCTTCTAACCCCAACCAGGATGTGATTCTGGGATATAGGGAAGTTACAGATCTGATGTAAACACTCCAGGGCATTCAGTGGCCACAAATCCTGTCTGCTTTGGCTTTCATCTTCTGATTAATAAAGGTAATAAGAGGAATACATTCCCATTATCACTGACTTCATGCAGTCATAGTTGCCACAGGGATGTCAGGATCATCCAGTGGAGACAATGTTATTTCTGGTATTGCAGGCAAATCAGCAGCTGGTCGGAGCAGGACCTGGGTATCCATCATTTAATCAATTGCATGTAACTCCATTTTTTGGTAAATGGTCAAGTAAAAAAAAAAAAAACCAACCCAAACCAAACCAAAACCTCATCCAGCTGGCTGCAGGAAATATTTTCTTCTCTTTTGGATATAGTGAACCCAACTCCAGACTGGCAGCATCCTCCTGACAGCATCTTCACCGCCTTTGACAAATACAGACAGACCACTTTTACCTCTGGATCTTCCCAGAGAAAAGAGAAATGAGGAAATTAATCTGTCAGATCTTCTAAGATGCAGAGATGCACTCAGGACACTTTAGCAGAAGAATAAAAAAGGGAATGGAGGAAGAGGAAGCACCTGGCAGTCACAAGCAAGCACTACTGCTTGGCTCTGCCAGTCCTACAGGAACAGTTCCAAGGCAGCAGGCTGGAAAAAACAAGAAATTCTTGAGAGCCCAAGCTGAATCACAGAGTTTAGGTTGGGAAAGATCTCCAAGATCATTTAATCCAACCATTTACCCAGCATTGCCAAGGCCAAAACATGTCCCCAGGTACCACCTCCAGGGGCAGCCACTGCTGAATCCCTGCAGGGATGGGGACTCCACCACTGCCTGACCACCCAAGGTCACCTGTCCCTTTCCCCACCATAGCAGGTCTTGCTCTGCTGTGACTTACTTTACACCCAAATCAGCACCACAAGATGTGTAAATCTAATTCAACAGCCACAAAGTCAATAAACATCCCTGGTCAAGGGTATTTGCCCAGTGCCCAAAACAGTAGATGGTTCACTCTTCTCCCTTCACACAGGGACTTTTTCTGGAGAGAGGAGGCCCAGCTGCAGAGAAAGGCACTAATTCAATGAGAGAGGGTCAGAATGACAAGATAATCTAAATTTTTAATGATGGGAAAGCAGCAAACAAGATCCTCATACATCTCAGAGGATGGATGTTAATGCTCAGAGAAAGCCAGGAATAAAAAATACATCAATATGAAAGCTGTTGTGAAGAATTTCATTTTTTTTTAATTGCTTAGCTCTCAAGTTTGAGATAATGACTGCTTAGACCCTGCTTTAGAGGAAGCCTGTTGACTAAGTCAAGTCTGCTTTTCCCAAATGATGGTAACAAAGTATAGATCCAAAAAAAAAGCAAAAGCAAATATTCCTACAGATTTATAGTTACAAATACACATTGGAAAAGAATATCAACCAGCTAAGGAGAAAAAAAAGAGTCAGGATAAAAACCCCACCAGAAATAAATGTTACAATTCCAAAACTATTTTCTTAACTGTTTATTGTGGGCAATTTTTTGCATGTCCAGAGCCTTAGGAGACATTGTTGCTCAAACCCATCCCAAAAGAGACAGTGGATGCTCTTCCAGCTTCACAAGTGTTGATTCCTGTCAGCCCTGCCCTACAGGCATCTTTTAGTTTTTGATGGAAAGGAGCAGTAAGATCTGCTCAAAGTCCTCACAGGGTAACTACTTCTAGACCTTTAATTAATCTCACAACAAACTCAAGTTCCTTCCCTTTTCCATAAAACACCAGCCATCAACCTCTCCAAGTGCTTCTCTCCAGTTACTGCCAGAGTTACAGTTCTGACACAAGAGATTTTTGACAAGTTACAGGGATTATACACATTGCAAACATCTATTCAGTTTGTGAAAGAAAAAATGCACCATCTCTCCCCTGGTCTTCTGCCATCCATCATGATTTTGCTAAATACAGCAATAAACTTCAACCAAGGCTCTGAAGGATGTGTCAACTTTAGCAAACATGAACATGGAGCTCAGAAAGAAACACTTAAATATCAACTGAAAAGTCTGTCCAGACTCCCAGAGCACTGTGGTGAACTGTCCAATCCTTCTGACAAATCAGTCCAGGCATTGAGGTTAAACATGGATTGAGGTTCATGCCCTTAAATAATCTGCATTTGAAAACGCTGGCTGTTCCCTCTCGCTTCAAATAGACATTTTTCTTGGTATCCAGCCCCTTCCACCCTGCTTGGTACAGCCAAGTTTGTTTAAAAAGAAGATAGACTAATAATAGGTTTCCTGGCAGAAACGTCCTGTTTTAAAATATCTGCATTTTACCTTTGCAGACAAAAGTGTGATACTCTGAAATAAGTGAATCATAGAACCACAGAATCATAGAATGACTTGGGATGGAAAGGACCTTAAAGCCCAACTCATTCCACCCCTGCCATGGGCAGGGACACCTCCCACTAGCCCAGCTTGCTCCAAGTCCCGTCCAACCTGGCTTTGGACACTTCCAGGATCCAGGGGCAGCCACAGCTTCTCTGGGCACCCTGTGCCAGGGCCCCACCACCCCCCCAGGGAAGAATTTCTCCCCAGTATCTAATCTAAAGCTATTCTCTGGCAGTTTGAAGCCATTCCCTCTTGTCCTGTCACTGACTGCTGTGAAGGCATTGAGCTAATTTCCTGTTTCGAAGTGATATCCAGAAATAAATGCGCAATCCAGAAAAGATGAATAATTCCTAGTGCATAATTATAGGCCAAATTTTGCAAGACTAAAATAATGAAGAAGAGAAAGGGATATTATTTAATCTTATGAACTTGCAGCCCAACACGACGTTGAAGACAGGGATAGTCACATAAGGCATTTCCTAATTGGCAAAGCCTTAAGGATAAATGAAACATTGGACTCATCTATTTAAAATGTTTCAACCTCACAAATAGAGAGGAGAATAACTCTGCTAAAGCGGATAGAGGGAATAATCCAATCCCATAACCCTCTCATCAGTCCCAGTGACGTGCAGCAGAGCTGGCAGCTCTCTGCATCAGCCCAGCCTGCTTTATGTTTTATTCCATCATATGACCTCTTCTCTAGCAAATCAAGTCCTGGCCCAGTGTTTTGAAATTGTGTTTTTTCCCAGCCACAGTGACCTGATCACTCCATGATACACCACCTTTTTTCCTTGAGATGAGCCCAGGATGTTTCCCTTTTGCCACACAATCAGCTTGTCTTTGCACCTTGGGATGACACAAGCAGCCAAAGCAGGTTGGCTTTTAAGCCTGTCTTTAGCCACTTTCCTGTAAGGGATCTGATTGCCCGTGATGCAAGGGGAGCTGCAGGTGCTCCGCGTTTGCCGCTCCCTGGCACAGGGCCCAGGAGCGGATCCTGGAAGGTGCTGTGGGGCCTTGAGCAAGGGGCTGGAACTCCAACCTTGGCACTGATCTCGATTACATAAGGCTGCTAAATGCCTCCTGTGAACCTCAGCGCATCCATGACCAAGAATCCTTGGAAACCTGTCCCTGATGCGGGCACAGGAGGACGCTGGCCCTCCCAAGGGTACATGAAGAGCGGAGGACTCGCTGCGTTCCACTGCCCAGGCAGGGGGAATGGTGCCTTCCCCAGTTCCATGTTATTTTATCCGATTCCCCCAAATTTCAGGAACCTGAACATTTAAATCCATGGCTGCCCCTTCTCTTGTCTTGCTTGCTCCAGAAGCTGCCCATGTACGTCTGTGACTCTTACTTGCCATTTGAGAGAGAGGACAGGAGCAATCAGGGAGGGAATTCTGCAGCTGGGAACCAGGGAAAAGGGGCAGAGAAGCAAGATTCAAATTTGCCCTTGGGAGAGGGAAGTGCTGCTCAAGTTCACTCTTCCCTAGAGCCAAGGGAACACTCGCAGCACATCCCAAACATGCAACCACATCTCACTGCCAAATACCCTTTGGTTTCCCCTCTCCCCCTCAAGGGTCCCCAAAATGTCATGCTTCACCAGCAATGTCCCACTGACCACTGCGGACCCACAGCCTGCTGCTGATCTGCTTACCTAAACCTGGACACAAGCAGCATTTTCAGCAGCATTTGCACAGATGGAAAGCAGCAAATTTGTGCCTAGAACATGTTTATATTTTAAGAAAAATATTACTCATGTTTACTTACTGGACCAGCAGCAAAAAACTCTTATATTGGAAAGCAAGTTTTATTTATTTATTTACTTAGGCTTTTTCTTTTGCAGAATGCATCTTGCCTTTTATAGTTTGTTTGGGGATATTTATCTTTTAATTTCCTTCTCTTCTGTAACTGTAGCGCACAACTACAAGACACTATTTTTGTATTTACAGCTGCAATCTTTTAAAAGGATTAAATAAGGCTTCATTACAAGGACACAGCTACAGTGCTTTCTTACTGAGCTACCTCAGAAGAGATGAGCAAGAGGAAATAGTAAAATTGTAATTTTGGGTAAACAGGGACATTTTATGCCCCATGCCTGGAAGTGTTCAAGGCCAGGTTGGAACGGGGCTTGGAGCAACCTGGGATAATGGAAGGTGTCCCTGCCCATGGCAGGGGGTGGCTGGATGGGCTTTAAGATCCCTTCCACCCCAAGCCATTCCATGATTCCGTGCTTTGTTACTAAGCAGAAAAGCTTCTCCCATACTAGATAAAAAAGAACCACTTCATTAAATGGTTATTTCTACCCTGTAGTAAGGCTGGCCCATCTAGTTTAATGACACCAGAGGAATGTGCAGCAGTAACAGGAATTCTGCTTCTGATCTACAAAAGTTCCAGAGCACAAAAATTCAATGGCAGCATCAGGCCTATACTTTGCATTTGGGTTCTTTCTTGCTGAAGAAGTTTTTTTGGACACAAAAATATTCTCAGTTTCTCCACTCAGAAAATCTAAGAGAAAGACAGGAAAGTAAAGAACTTACAGAATGATCAGTCTCTTAAAATACATATGTAAAGCCACCACATGCATTACAAAATAGGGCCTAGTGCACTGATGCACAGAACTGATAAGGAGAAGTTGTTACATCCATATGAACTTTTCATGAGCCACTTTCGGTCATCAAAACCAATGAGAAAAGTTAATGAAAATACAAAAGATTTCCTAAATTAGCTATTTCCCCCACCCCAGAGACTGCTGTTCATCTGGAATGCCAGAACAGTACAAAGGGGAAGCTTGGGATCAGTAGCAATGGCAGCTGAAGGTCTGGAAGGTCTGTGGATGCTTCCTTAGAACTAGGAGACATAACTAACTCCAGTGACAACATTAATCATCATGTCACCATCACTGCACACCTTCCAGCTGTGTGACACAACACCCTCTCAGGGGACTCTCTGCTCCTACCCTGAGCCAGTTATGCATTGGGATTGAGAGACTGCTCAATTACATGATTAAAAACAAAAAAATAAACAGCTGTAAAGATGTAAGGAATCTGTAAGAGGAGGTTGGGATGGCCAGGGATGGTCATTCTCCAGGACACAGCCATTCCTGCTGAATCCAATCATCCCCATGCAGTGAATCTCTGCCTCTGAGTCCTGGGCCTAACAATGCTCTCAGGTTGATTACTCAGGTTGATGACCTTAGTCAGGTGACCTTAAAGGAATTTCTAAAAGACAACACTATCAGTCAACAAATTATGACCCACTTGCACCCACATGAGCCTCTCCATGGGGTTGCTGCTCTTGCAAGAGCTGCCATGTGATGCAGAGGAAGGTTCCAACCATCCCCATGCTGGGCACACCAGGTCCCAGCACACCTGTAGAGGCAAGCAGGTGGCACCTTTTCACCTGAGACACTCGTGATGGGCCATCCTGACCTACTCTGTGACACTCTCTGCTGTGCTGACTCAGCCCTACACACGGACATTTCCTCACAGGGGCACTTGCATAACAACAATCTCCACAGCTGGCAGCACCCACACTTCCCCATTTATTGGGAAGCTCATTTTTAACTTTGGAAAATGCTGCTTGCCTGACACATAAAAGAACACCTCCTCACCACCTAAAAAAAAAAAAAAAAAAAAACACAAC
>VWYO01018546.1:16237-46034 GCA_013400275.1 Rhadina sibilatrix
AAACCAACAAAAATAACCAAAACCCAACCAGCCGCACAACAGCTCCACCTCAACCTTTGATGAGGATGTGGGAGAGTTCCCTGCCCAGGTGATTGCCTGACTTTGCCCGTGCACGACATGCAAGAGCTTCCGCTGCACTTTCCTCGAGGAGAGCCAGCTCAGCCTGGAACAGCCTCCCACGGACCACCCTGTCCATGTGCCTTGTCCTCAGCTGCCTGGTTGGGAAACACCTGGCTCGGGCAGCCCCATCCTCCCAGATGAGGAGGCTGAGATAAGAATGACAAAGATTTACAGCCCCACTGAGCTGAAAGGGGAACGGTTTGCATGCCTGGCTCCCAGCTCCCAGCCCAACTCAGTCACAGGGGCAGGATTAAGCTTTAGGAGCTCCCACTCCCAGTCCATGGCCAGCCCCCCAGCCTGTGCATGGTCAGGGTTGTTGCCTCGTGCCACACTGCAGAAGAATGGTGAAACACAGCCTTAATGCTGCTATGATTCATCTAATCTTCACAGATTCATGGGGCACAATAGATCAGTAACATAAATTTTACGGAGACCTTTCATTTGTTAAGCAATCCGTTCCCACACCTCTGGGAAAAGAGATGTTTCGCCAAAAGCACAGTCAAGTTTTCTGGTTTGAGCCTGCAACTGAGTGCCTGAGTTTCATACCCTGTGCTTTTCAGCTCAAAGCTCTGAAACAGCAAAGCATACAGAGAATCAAACCCTCTTGTTCCCCCCCAGAACAAAGGAAATCCACAGCAGTAGCAGCAGCCAGAAGAGCTTATTGTAGATGTCCATGTAAACCAAGAGAATGATTTAAGGGTACTGATACTACTTCGACCCAGCATATATATCTGCTCATCCTTGACNCAGAGAATGATTTAAGGGTTTGACCCAACATATATATCTGCTCATCCTTGACATGGCAAAGATTCTTAATTTTGCCTAGTGAGAAGGGATTAGCTTCAGATTTCTATTTCAGAACAGAGGGAATAGCAAGTGATCCGGTAATCTGGATCTATGCAGTGACAACAACCTAACTATAGAGCAACCTGGAGAATTTATACTGATGAAGCTTAATTCATTACCTGCTTTTCTTCCAAACCTACTTGCAATGTTTCCCACAAGTTTTGATGAATTATCATGGGTATATGCATGCAACAACTTACTCGCACACTTGCTAATCAGCTTTAGTCCCAATACATATAAGAATCAGATACCTTGTGTCCTGCTCAGCCATTATTCCACATTGTGCCATGGAAAAATGAAGGCACATACATCATTATTTATCACTCCAGTCTAACATCCCAGCAGCCTTTAAATAAGGCATGAGAACATCTTTGCTACTGTGAAGTCAAACAAAGCTTAATTTAGCACCTGAACAGCTGAAACGAGTCTAGACTTAATGGGAACACTCAAATCACCTGCCTGAAGACTTCTTGCTGCTCTGTAGTGCTCTGGCACCACCAATCTGGGATCAAGTCTTCGGTGGGAACGCTCAAAATAAATGTGGTTCTCCATCAAAAACTCTACTGTAAGAGACAACAAGGGTGCTGGTGAATCACAGTGCCCTGAGAGTGTCATCTGGCTCTTTGGGTTGTCTGGTTTATGGAAAGGGTGGAACAAGAAAGTGATTTTGATTTATAACCATAATCAGTTTGCTGTTTTGCAACGAATATGGCCCAACCAGCTCCAGGATGTTCAGAGGTCTCTTGCCCAACAGGTTCAAATGTTTGGCTCCATTTTCTATATGTGAAAGGAGCAATTTGGGCAACCCTTAAAAATAAATACCTACAGCACTTGGAAAATTAATAGGGTCCCAGTTGCAAAAGGGATTAAAAAAAACAAACAGTAAGAAAACACTCATACACATTTTTACTGCAGGAAGTTTTACACCCACTATTTCCCATGACCATGTCCCTGATATTCTCCAGTGACTGGGAAGGAACAGCATAATGAAGGAACCCTCACCTGAGAATCTGGCCCAACACATTTTTAAGGAGACTGACATCTATCCCAATTGCTTTCTGTGGGTCAATGACAAGCTCCATAATTACCATGTGTATTTTGATCTTCACTGATACTTACCAGCTACAGGAAATTACACACTGTGCTGTACCTGCTGCAAGCTTGTCCCTTTTGCTATCCTGTTATTAACTGTTCTCCCTTTGGGACTTGCAGCATCTCCTACTCCAGCCACTGAGATGGAAGAAAATGCCAACACCAGCTTGGAAGAAGACTTTGAAGGACAGGCAACACACACAGGCAAGGAAACTAATGGGTGTTTTCCCCAAAAATAAGTTAAACTGTCAGTGTTCACTGGGAAAGGCCAGAATTCCAGTTGTTCCAGTGGCCAAACCTCTTCCACAAGAACACAGGTTGCAAAGACAATGAGAAGGTATTTTGGGGCAAGTGACAGCCCCCATGGAGGGCAGGTAACACCAAACGTTGTGCTGTTCCTCCTCAAACCTGAAGCAAAGGGCAAATGCAGGGGACACTTGACAAAGCCACCAAGAGGCATGGCCCAGCATGGCTCCTGTTGGGTTTATTGCCTCTCTCCTGTGGTTTAGTGCTTCCTTTTGCTCTCCAGAGGAGGAGAGAAGACAAAAAAAGAGCCACAAAACCCACATTCCCACATTAGAATTAGGTGATAATGTTTCACTGGAAAGGCAAAATGATTCTCCTTCTTACAGAAGGAACACTTGGTGCTAAAAATGCTCCTTGTGGCGAACACAGCACAGCATTTGGAAGCTTTAAAAAAGGCCTGTCAAAACCATCATTCTTTTTAATCCAGTGCTCAGTCACCAGGATTTTTATAAGTACTGACACTGTGTTCAGCTCTACAGCTCCTCCACCCCACTGCCAGGTAACAGGATGCCAATCATTCCCTCCCTCTGCTCCAAGGGCTTCTTTTCCTTGGAGCTATAATGAATGCAGTTCTTGTAATAACTCTGGGGTTCTTTCCCAACCAGCCTTGCTGCTGTTGGCCAAGATTATGATATATACACAGGCTGGATGGGGCTCTGAGCAACAGAACTCGTGGAAGGTGTCCCTGCCCATGGCAGGGGAATGAGATGAGCTTTAAGGTCCCTTGCAACCCAAACCATTCTATGAAAAATACATATATATATATATATATACACACCACATCTCACTTTCATCACATCTTCCTTCTGAAAATGACACCTGCTTACCCAGCCTTTTCTAAATTTTCCTTAGAAAACTTCACCTCTAAAAACACTGAATTATTCTTTGTTTTTGCTTTGTAATCTAAGATGCAGATTAAATGTTTTCATTTTGAAAAACAGCACTGCAATTTTGAAATTTTTTCCCCAATTTCAAAACTTAAGTAGTTTAATCAAGCAGCTCCAACGACCAAGATCTGCATTACAAGCAGAATTATCATTTGCCTTACGGGTTACTCTTCCAGTGCAACAGGTATTGGTTGGGGTTTTTAAAAGTAATCTCAAATGTCCTCCATTCTTAGTTTTACTCCGAGTCCTTATGCAATTTAATTTTTAAATTTTATTAAATATTTAAATTAATATTTAAATTCATATTTAAATAAATATTTAAACTCTGATTATAAAGAAATCAAATATTTGTCTACAAAACATCCCCTTTGGCCAACATGGTTGTTTTGTCATGTTTCAACATCCTCATCCATGTTAACTGCTCATGTAGTTCAACAGAATCCTTCTCAAGTATCCTGATGTGAACCAGATCACCAAAGTGATCCAGGTGGGGAAAAACCCTCTTTCTTTTTGGGATACATTGATCCAAAAATCTCTTATTCTCAGCACTGCTGGAAGTGCCTTGGAAGGGACAGATAAACTGAGGCACAGAAGGACAAACCAGCAAAGAATATAAACTTCTCAGGAAATCTCTTGTTGCAGCCACTTTCTCACCCAACTTCATCCCTCTTAGGGCCCAAAGGTGTGATCAATGACTGGAGGAAGTTCAAATTAGAGAGCGAAGATGGAGAGTCCTTACCCCTGAGTAAGAAAGAAATGCTTAGACAGATGTCTTCACCACACAGATCTTTCAGCAGAGATGATAAAGACACCAGAGAGAGATTCTGCCGTAAGGTAAGAGAAGCAAGAGGAATTCACTTTGGTTCTGTATAAAACATGCCTGTTATAAGGTAGAAAATCTTGAATTTTCCACTCAATTTCTGTGTTACTTAGCTCAGCTCTCACAATGCAGACAGAACACATGTGCAAAACAATGGAGCTGGAGGGGAGGGGGGAAGGGGGGGTGTGTGGTTTGGAGCACCAGGAGTAGCTGTGGGAGCAGGGGAGGCTCAGCCTGGAGAAAAGGAGGCTCAGGGAGACCTTCTGGCTCTGCACAAATCCCTGCCAGGAGAGGACAGCTCCCTGACAGTTGGGCTCTGCTGCCAGGGAACAAGGGACAGGATGAGAAGAAACGACCACAAGTTGTTCCAGGGGAGGCTTAGGTTGGATGTCAGGAAAATTTCTTCCCTAATAAGGGTGGTCAAACATTGGAAGGAGCTGACCAAGCATGGATGGCATCACCATTCCTGAAGGAATCCAAAAATATAGGAATGTGGTGCTCAGTGGCACAGGTTAGAGAGGTGTGCAGTGCTGGGTTAATAGTTGGACTTGATGACCTTAGAGGGCTTTTGCAACCTTAATTAGTGGTGATTTTGTGATTCTCTTTATCCAGTCCTCTCTCAAGCAAAGGGTAACTTCAGTAAAACAAGCAGTGTATTTCACATCTATCACAGCACAGCTTGACCTTTCTTTCTCCCTTCCCTGCTGCAATGCTTTATCCTTGGTTAATGCAATAGAAAAATTTTAGCAGGTTTAAAAACCTATTAGTGAGGATAGCGCTCTGAGCCTGAACATCACTCACGACCATTTACTAATTCTGAAACATGGGGGAACCAAACCCCCAATAAGACAGGAATTAAACCTGCCCCACTACTGGCAAAATTTCCACCAACTCTGAGAGAGCCATAAATTTTTGCCAAATGTGGCCACTGCCTTCAGTACCATCATGTTGACAGGGAAGTGTTGAGGCAGGATCTTCTTCACCTGTCTCTCAACAAGACCTCCTGGATGTGAGAACTGGGGGGACGGTGATGGTGATGAGAGATCTCTGGAGTCAAGGCTGTTCTTGAAGCGTGTGGTTTATTGCACAGGACGTGGGTGAAGGGGCTCTGCTGAGAGCTGCCAGCTGCAGCTCAGAGCAGAGAGAGAGAGAGGTNAGTCACTGTAGGGAGCGACGGCTCTTCTGGCTCAGCTTTTGGTGCCCTCCAGACAGCAGGTGGGTCTGTCCCCATTGCGCTGCACGGGGCTCCCAGGCACTAACCTCTCTCCCTGGCTCTCCACAGATGAGCATGCAGGAGTACGAGCTGATTCACGCGGCGCAGGAGGACGAGAGCTGCCTACAGCAGTACCGCAAGCGCTGCATGCAGGACATGCACCAGCGGCTCAGCTTCGGGCCCAAGTTCGGCTTCCTGTGCGAGCTGCAGAACGGGGAACAGTTCCTGGAGGCCGTGGAGAAGGAGCACAAAACCACCACGGTCATCGTGCACATTTACGAGGACGGCGTCAAGGGCTGCGAGGCCCTCAACAGCAGCCTGACCTGCCTGGCGGCCGAGTACCCCACCGTCAAGTTCTGCAAGATCAAGGCCTCCAGCACGGGCGCCGGGGATCGCTTCTCCAGCGAGGTGCTGCCCTCCCTACTGGTCTACAAGGCCGGGGAGCTCCTCAGCAATTTCATTAGCGTTTCTGAACAGTTCAATGAGGAGTTTTTTGCTGTGGATGTGGAGGCTTTCCTAAATGAGTATGGGCTGCTACCTGAGAGGGAGCTTCCGGCGCTGGGAAATGGCACGGATGAGCCAGATGTTGAATAATTACAGCCAGAGTCCTCACTGCCTCCCTCTCCTCTTCAGTCAGCTGTAAATCAATGTCAGTAACACCCATCCCACTTAGAGAAGGCTGTCTTTGCTGACTTACTTGTAACAAATAAAGATATAAAAATCGTTTAACTGTTAGCACATGAATTCCACTTGCAACACATGCAGCTGGCAGTCCTGCACATACTTCTATGCCAGCCACAATAGGAAGAACAGCAGTGATATTTAATAAATATAGGAAAAAGCAAATTAAAAATTGAGGGCCCATGCCTGTCTCCACAAAGCACAAATCCTTCATTTCAGTGGGGACAGGACTGGTCCATCCCTCTGTGCATACAAAAAGCCATCTCCATACTCTGGAGTTACAGCAAGTCCCGGCTCCTGCTTCACTTGAACTTTGGCAGGAACAACCAATTTTAAGGGCAGACAAATAGCCCAAAGTCCTTGCATTCCTAAATGGCTCAAGTATCTAGGTCATTATTTTATTCCACATTTAACACTCAATACTGATGCAAAGAGAGAAGTTAGCTCGGTGCTCCTGTAAGTTTTTCACCCAAACAGCTGACACAGACACAGTCCATCCGTGCTCCCATGCTGAGCAGCAGGATTTGAAATGCCTGTGAGTTTCTGGAAAAGTATGTTATGCTTATGTAATAACTCTGAATAAAGCTTATCAGCTCTCAAAACCTGCCATTGGAAGTGTGAAATATATTAGTAGTAGATAACCTTACCCTTAAAAAGTGAAGTATTAATAAGTACTCACTAGATATTTACTAAACTCAAAATTTTAAGTTTTGTTAAAGGGAAGCTACTGAGAACTACAACTTAACAACCTGAGAGGAAGACATGGGGTAAACTCACTATAAACATTCCTCTCTCTGATACAAAACAACAAAACATTAGAAACACTTCAGTGACTTCTGCACATTGGCAAAGCTAAAGGCTGGATTTGACTGGGGATGGAAGTACCTGTATCTTACTAAAGATCTTAATAGCACAGATCAGCTGCTAATATTTGAGATTATCAAAATGTTAAAGACTACTTCTCTTTTATTTGTTCTTTTTTAGAAACTATCCAAATGCTACTGAATTGCTACTTTTAACATTGTTTTGCCATGGATGACTATTTTAACAGAGCCCCAGAAACCTCACATCACGTACACTAAGCAGCACAAATGAAGTTCCTTACCATCTCTCGTACGATCTTCTCTAACCTGTAACACAATTCATGACTTCATTACACCAAGAATTCAAATAGCATGTTCCCAAAATGTCATGATTTCCATGTTGTAAATTGCTGAGTGAGAGATTGTCCCAAGTCTTTCTGATGGAACTTCAGGAGGAATAAAGCTTTTCCCTTGGAGCTTTTCCCTCTCCCCTTACTGAAGCATGAAGTTGACCCTTCAGTAAAGTCACTTGCATCCTAACATTTCATTTGTCTCTTCAGAATATTTGCAGATCTAAGATTTGCAGATACACCCAGCAGCATGAAAATCCAATTATCTTACAGGAGTTTAGGTAGAAAATACTGAATCATCTTTTGTCCATCACAAAAATAACCAGTTACCTGAGTAGCAGGACAAGATTTCTCTTGCATTTTAATGACATGTTTGGAAGAAGAGACATGAAAAAATTCTGTCCTCTACACACCAAAAAAATCTCCATGTAAGTTGTGGGAATTTAACTTCCATGACAACTTTCCTTCTTTATCCAGCTTGGTTTAAAAGCTATTAGGCTGTACATCAGAGCCTTATCACGTAAGCTGCATTTTTTTGAGAACAAGGCTGAAAGCACAATACTCCAACAACAACATCACAGAAGCTGCACCTATAGCTACTGGAAGAAATAAGTTGACACTGATTTAAGAGACAGATTAAACGTGCTTAAGCAGGATTTTCTTCAACCTGCAATTTAAAAAACAAAAACCAAAGAGCAAACACACATGTGGCACCAAGCCTCAACAGAAGCTCATGACTAATGAAGTTGCAAATAAAACTCTGATCACAGCATTATCAGTTTCTGCAGGAAAAAAAAACAAACAAACAAAAACAAACAAAACCCAAACAAACAGACAAACAAACAAAAAAACCCCAACCCAACCTTAAAAAGAAAAAGCAAGATTTGACTCAAACATTTATTACTGTATGAAGGTTTTTGCGTGGCAAACAGTAAATGCTTCAATAAGCACATGGGAACAGCCTTCCTGCTACCCTGGGCTGTGGTTACTCTTCCTTTTGACCCAAAGTCACAGAAACCCTGAGTCCCCACGTATTCTGATGGAGCAGAGGGGGGAACAAATTATCACTGATGTCACTGCTGCTTAGACTGAGAGCAAAGCCTCTGGTAGCTGCCAGTGTCCTGCTGTCAGATGGGACAGTTATTCTTCCTCCCAGCAGTCTGGAGAGGGCTGTGTTTTGGATTCAGAACAGAATCATCTTGGTAACACTGATGCTTCAGTTGTTGCTGAGCAGAGCTTACCCCAAATCAAGGATTCTGCAGTGTCCCAGGCTCTGCCAGCGAGGAGCTGCATCAGAAGCTGGGATGGGGCATGGCCAGGACAGCTGATCCCCTGGGCAGAGGGATATTCCACACCTTGGGATGTCATGCCCAGTGTGAGAACTGGGGCAGTTGGCCAAGGGGGCTGAGGGATGGGATGGGCATCAGTGGGTGGGTGCTGAGGGACTGCACTGGGATCACTCATCTGCCTGGATTGTACTCCCCTCTATCTTTTTGTTACCTCCTTTTTCATCATCATCATTATTATTATTACTACTAATATTATTATATTGTACTTTATTTCAATTATTAAACTGTTCTTATTCCAACCCAAGAGTTTTATCTTTGTTCTAACCCTCCTGCCCCTTGCCCCAGGTAAGTGAACAAGCCCTGTGTGGTCCTTAGTTGCCAGCTGGGGTCAAACCATCACAACCTGTCACAACCTACCACACCAAATGCTGCTCTCAGATGTGAGGAATTATAAACCTCAGTGACCACGACCACTGGGGCTTTTAAAAATACATTTTAAAACCCCATGGCACAGAAAATAATGATTCTGTAAAACTATTTCATATCATAAATTTTAGAACTATACTTGGAAGAACGTGATTTTCAGATGTGGAAGTCCAAACCATTCCTCTGGACTCTCACATATTAAAATAAATATATATCTGCAATCATGGACGTGTTAACAAAGCTCAGTATATCAGTCACAGTGGAGTTTTCTCAGACTGAAAGCTTTGGAGTATTATACAGGTAGGAAAAGGATAAACCTACAATGAAACCTGACCTAGAGTGATGGAGTAGTCAGGAAATAGATTTTGAAAAGGTTGTTTTCCTTTTCTCTTACACACATTTTAATTTATCCTAAAGCTCTCATTTTCTTATGCTATCAATGGTACAAAATGATACAAGGAAGGATGGGATAATGAAATCCCCTCTTGGTTAGTCCTGTAATTCTTAGACAAGTGAGAACCTGCTTTCTTCTACATCCACTATTTCCTCATGGCAGGATGACTGGAAGGCTCAATCTGTAGATACAAGCCAAATTACTCATTTTTTCTTTGACAGGCCTGATTAATTTCTCATTGCACAGATGGCACTTCAACTGCCTCCTATATTACACCTGAAATCTCCACCAGAGCAATTTCTTTCTTTGCCTTCTTCCAAGGCCTAACTGGAAAATTAGATCCCTGATACCTAGCTCGTACTAAACTGGTTAATTAATTTGACCATCACCACAAAGAAAAGGATCATTTACTAAGCACTGAATAAGCTTGCACAGAGGAAGCAAAAAAAAGAAGAGTTCTTTGCAAGGGGATCCCTGGATTATCCTGGGATAATGCATCCCAACAAGCTCTATTTTTGGCATCACAAGTACTAAACAAGAAGAACTATAGGAAGAGTGTTTCAGGATAATTTTCTTCTCTGGTGTCAGAGATGCTGTACTTCACTTCTGTGGCTGTTTTGTGTTACAGGCAACTAAAGAATAATAATTTTGTATTTTACCTCCAAAAGCACACCCTATTTTCCTTAAAATAAAAAAAAAGAGAGAGAGAAAAGACAGTGCCTTTCTTCTAATCTTCCCTGTTCCTCCTTCTAACAGAGCCCGTAGTTTATAACAGACCAGCTTTTAAACCAACCATATTCTGAAGCATGTTACAAAATTACCCCCATTTTCTGGATTACCCTCAGCCTCCCCTGGATGTCATCCTACCTCCTGTTTCCTGACTATTGATCCCACTCACTGGCACAGAATAAAGAGCAATTATAAAACCCACAGCAGCTGAACCCAGTGCCTGCATTACAACACTCACCACCTTCCTCCAGGAGGCCCCACTTGAGCAATGCTGAGCACAGAGGGTCAACACTGTCTTTCAAAGTATACTACAATACTAATACACCAAACATGTAAAAACAGAATACACAGGTGAGGCAACAGTAATCAAGACACCTTTCTCAGAGTTGCCTTTAATAAATGTATCCCAGTACATACTTGATTATGCTTTAGAATCAAAGGGTTTATTTTTTTTTTTTTGTGTTCCACTCCCACAAAAAAAGGAATTTGCATTGGTATTAAAATGCCTTTAATTCTTTTCTGTTGTAGTTCAGGTCCAAGTAAACATCACATTTCATATACAAATTATCTTTATTAGCCTTACTAGAATTCATTCCCTCCTCCCACCTTCCTCATGTCAAGTAAACATACAACTGGCCAATACCTCCAGTAGAATCTCTCATAATGGAAAGCTCTCTGTTTATAATCTAGAAGTCCTGATTAGCAATAATTTTGATAACTTGCCTGTATCTACAAGACAACCCACAAGGCCTGCCTAGGTGTATCTGTTGCTGAAATAGTTCAAATTCCAAGACAACAATGATTGTATTGGAGCTGGACAGAGAAATCCTCATGAAGAGGCACTGAGTCAAAGGCAGCAGCACACATACAGCTCAGCAATGCCATGCATTTCATTGATTTCTGAGCTCTCCTGTCTTGAACCAAGCTATTTACAGGCTGCCTTGGTCTACTCATGAAACTTTTAGAAACTACTCATATGCATTTTATGCTAGCTAGCCAGTATTATCTAAAACAATGCATATGGTGAAATGCTGGCTTCACTAGAACTAATTTACCCCCAATTAACTATAATAAAATAAGATTTCTCTTAGCAAAGGAACCCTTAAAGCAGAAATTGTCATATCAGGTCATTATGCAGGTTTTACCAATACCCTGAGAAACACCAGGAGCAGCATTTTGCATTAAAGGAGCCAGGAGGAAGAAAATGAAGGTCCTATATTTGTTTAAGGGACCTCTCCAGAAAATAATATTATCATTCACTTATACAGAGCAATAGGGTTAGTTTCTTGTAAACCTGATTCACCCACTACTTGAATCAGTAAGTGCATAATTCTACTTGATCTCGGAAGTGCATGATGGAACAAGGTAACTGAACCTACCATTAGAATCTACATTGCACATCTACCTGGTGAGATTTAGGCAACAATTCTTAATTACTCATAGATTAACCCCAGTTATTTCCATCTTGTGAACGGCCAACACTTCCCAGGAGCTGTGGTGGCTGGAGTTTAATCACTGGAGGTCAATCACTGAAGTAGTTGAAGGAGAAAATAGATGCCAGGACTGCAACAGCAGCTGCCACGACCAGCCCTAAATCCAGAGAGAACAGGCAGTGAGGGAAGGAGAACACAACCAGCCCTAAATCCAGAGAGAACAGGCAGTGAGGGAAGGGCAGAGAACAGGCAGTGAGGGAAGGAGAGCACAGGCAGCCCTAAATCCAGAGAGAACAGGCAGTGAGGGAAGGGCAGAGAACAGGCAGTGAGGGAAGGGCAGAGAACAGGCAGTGAGGGAAGGGGAGCACAGGCAGCCCTAAATCCAGAGAGAACAGGCAGTGAGGGAAGGGCAGCACAGGCAGCCCTAAATCCAGAGAGAACAGGCAGTGAGGGAAGGGGAGCACAGGCAGCCCTAAATCCAGAGAGAACAGGCAGTGAGGGAAGGGCAGCACAGGCAGCCCTAAATCCAGAGAGAACAGGCAGTGAGGGAAGGGCAGCACAGGCAGCCCTAAATCCAGAGAGAACAGGCAGTGAGGGAAGGGCAGCACAGGCAGCCCTAAATCCAGAGAGAACAGGCAGCCCTAAATCCAGAGGGAACAGGCAGTGAAGGAAGGGCAGCACAGCCAGCCCTAAATCCAGAGAGAACAGGCAGTGAGGGAAGGGGAACACAACCAGCCCTAAATCCAGAGAGAACAGGCAGTGAGGGAAGGAGAGCACAACCAGCCCTAAATCCAGAGGGAACAGGCAGTGAGGGAAGGGCAGAGAACAGGCAGTGAAGGAAGGGCAGCACAGCCAGCCCTAAATCCAGAGGGAACAGGCAGTGAGGGAAGGAGAGCACAACCAGCCCTAAATCCAGAGGGAACAGGCAGTGAGGGAAGGGCAGAGAACAGGCAGTGAGGGAAGGGCAGCACAAGCAGCCCTAAATCCAGAGAGAACAGGCAGTGAGGGAAGGAGAACACAACCAGCCCTAAATCCAGAGAGAACAGGCAGTGAGGGAAGGAGAGCACAAGCAGCCCTAAATCCAGAGAGAACAGGCAGTGAGGGAAGGAGAGCACAACCAGCCCTAAATCCAGAGGGAACAGGCAGTGAGGGAAGGGCAGAGAACAGGCAGTGAGGGAAGGGGAGCACAGGCAGCCCTAAATCCAGAGAGAACAGGCAGTGAGGGAAGGAGAACACAACCAGCCCTAAATCCAGAGAGAACAGGCAGTGAGGGAAGGAGAGCACAAGCAGCCCTAAATCCAGAGAGAACAGGCAGTGAGGGAAGGGCAGAGAACAGGCAGTGAGGGAAGGGGAGCACAGGCAGCCCTAAATCCAGAGAGAACAGGCAGTGAGGGAAGGAGAACACAACCAGCCCTAAATCCAGAGAGAACAGGCAGTGAGGGAAGGAGAGCACAAGCAGCCCTAAATCCAGAGAGAACAGGCAGTGAGGGAAGGGCAGAGAACAGGCAGTGAGGGAAGGGCAGCACAGGCAGCCCTAAATCCAGAGAGAACAGGCAGCCCTAAATCCAGAGGGAACAGGCAGTGAGGGAAGGGCAGCACAGGCAGCCCTAAATCCAGAGGGAACAGGCAGTGAGGGAAGGGCAGCACAAGCAGCCCTAAATCCAGAGGGAACGGGCAGTGAGGGAAGGGCAGCACAAGCAGCAGCAGGCAAGGAGGGGAGGGTGGATCAGGGGGAACAAGCACAAGGAGAAACAAAAGGAGCTACCCCAAAAACTTTAATTAGCATGCTCATTACTGATGCAGCTGAGGAGAGACACAGAAAACCCCAAAATACCTCATTGATGATGTAAGGGAAAACATTTTTACATTCAAAGCAAACACATATTTATTGCTCCTATTTAATCTTCCAATTACTATATACTATTTCTAACAATTAATAGAAACCAGAAGTAACTGCTTTGTTGACTAAAGTGTAACTATTTCAAAACAAGCAGGCTCACAGCAAAGAGAGCTGTACTAAGTGCTCACAGATCTCTGAGAGCTGGATGAGCCAGCACCATGGAGAAGTTGTAAGCGGAAGGAGACTTCTGTGGCTACTGTTCCCTGAATTCCTGAGCTGACAATTAGGATGCTGTGGGAGCTAAAAGTCCTGAAAGGGCCCACTGCAGGTTCTGGAGTGCCATAGCAAAAATCTGGGAAGGAACATACCCATATTTTGTTGGAGCTTCAACAGCAATGTTGCTTTTGTCAGCTGTGCCTGTTGTGTGTCACTTGGGCTGTCAGTCACTGGGCAAAAATCAACTGCATGGAAATCAAGGGAAGAAGGGAAAAATTAACACTTGTGTTTTACAGTGAATTAATGCAAAAGGCCAAGAACTTCATATCAACTTTATGAAGTGTATTTATGGTAGAAAAAAAACAGTTTATTGCAGTAGAAGTGGTACAACAGCAACAGCACAGTGCTAAGCTGTGGTGTATGGCTGGTAAAGAGACAAAATACATTTCAGGAGGAATTCCTTTTCCAAAACTCATTTTCCACACCCTGCTTCTAGAGTAACATTCCCAACCCTCTTTGCATAGCCTGAGGAGAATTTGACTACATGAGAGGGAACCACCAAAATGTACCATTAAGCACCTTCCAAGATCAAAGGTTCCCTTCAGAGCCATCTGTCCTGAGTTCAGGGTACATGCAAATCCCACTGCCACCAGAGGATGAGCCTGGCAGCACTTCCCTATCCAACAGCCAGAGATGCATTTTTTCCAACCACAGAATTTTCTTTTTGAAGATCCCCTAAAAATACCCTTTCACAGCAGGCATGGAGGACTCATTCCTCTTTGGAAGAATTACTAAATCCTTAGTCTGCCCAGCCAGGATGTGAGAGAGCTTGAGTCTATTTCCAGGCGGATGGGACTCAAACCTGTGTCTATTTCCTTTGCAAAGATCTCCCTAATCCCTTGGCTAGATCCAGCTTTTTCGAGGGGCAGGAGAGAAAGAAGAGGATTAATCTGCAGTCCTTCAACCCACCTTGTTTGAGCCACATAGAGCCAGCATGGAATACACCACACACCCCTCAGTGACAAGGCTGCTTGATGGTGGTGGGGGGCCAAAGGCCTTCCATTTGCAGCATTCCTGTTTCCAGGAATTTGCTAAGACTTGCCAGAAGTTTGGATTACAGCTCAGAATCTATGACCATAGGCACCTTCTGCACAAGCAAAGGGTAAGACAAAGTGTTTGTCATGGCAGTGAGAGCTGGATGTGTCTGGGAAGAACGGGACAGGCTGGCTCAGATAAGAGAACAAGCCTAACAGACTGTTTAGGAGACAAGGAAATCCCCAGCAGTACCAGATATCAGGGTTTAGAAGGCCATGGGACACTGATCTGAATAAAAACAGATCTCAATTTCCACAGAGGGGCTGTCCATCAGCAATAAATCACAAATTACATGCTTGAGTAATAAGGCACATCCTTTGTGTGATTCATATGCAAATGATTCATGAAGTACTTTCTCTGTCATTAGCTATGGTGGAAATGGATAATCTAGACATGATCAGAAAGGTTGCTTCTGTTGAGTCATGTGGATAATTGTCTTCAAAATCTCCTTAAGTCAAACTTGCACAAGACTTGTTACACAAAAACACCCAAACTAGGCTTTTAAAACCTGTCTTTAGGTTTTTTATCCCTAAACTCACTGCATTGGTACAGGATGTACTGCAGCAGAGAAATTCACTAACAGTCTGATATGAAACTCAACAGGACAGTGAGATATCCAGATATACAGACATTGCTTGGAGATCTCTCTGCAAGCAGCACATACATGTAAAATCAAGACAACAATATTTCAGTACAAAGTCTGTTTCTTGAAGAAAAATTATCAAATATCCCTGAACCCCCCACTGGTCCTCAATGAGGCCATGGCTAGATCATTATTTCCTTTGTGCCAAGGAAAAGACTCCCTCAGCTGCCTAAAATATGAGCAGAAGTCTTCAGCTAGAGTAGAGGAGTTATTAATTGCTGCAATACAGGTTTTCAGTAAGTACATTAACTAGCACAGTAAGAGAATTCTGTCCAGAGTTTTGAATTCTGTACAACATCCCACTTTGGGATAATCTGACTGCATTTCTGGGCCACCTCTGAAGGCTAGCTCCAGCAGGTTCCTTTCTGCTGTATATTTGATGAGTAGGTAGGACGCTCTGTGCCCTCTAAATTCAGGTTTCTTTGTGCCTCCCTGTGCTGAGGGGACCTTTGGAAGCTGCACGTCAAGGCAGATGCACATTCCTTGCCTGTTCAGAGGGGTAAAAAATAAAAAGAAAAAGGGAAAAAAGAAAAAAGAACCACCCTTGAGCTATTTAGTTACCAAAGGCCTTTATGCCGTCACATTCTGGGAGATTTGCGTGTGGAGCAGCAAAATCACACAAAAGAGTTTTCATAGCAGATGTTTTCTAGTACTAACCAGATGAATCCTTAATTCTTCAGTTTCCTAACCAAGATGGGGAAGTGATTACCACTGCTGAAGTCTTATTTCTGTCTATCCACTCAGGGTATTTAACAGCCCACCCCCCGCACCAAGGAGGAGCGGGGATTTAGCAAAGCCAATCAGAAATGCAGAGCTTTCAGTTGCCTGTATTAGAGCACTAAATACCTTGAAATTACAGTGTTAGAGCTATTTAAGGCTTTCATTTATAAATAGCTTGGGGTTTACTTTCTATTTTCCACATAGCAATTTTAAAGCATGACACAGTGGTGTCCCCACTGGAGGGCTGTACAAGGAGTCAAGAGACTAAAACTGCAGGAGACAGCAGGAGAGCCCAAGTTCAGTAAACACAGAAAACTGACCTCAAAAATTCTTGTTTTGACTAAAAGCTGCTTTAAAAATGAATCTTTTGCCTATAGTGATTAGATCCTCTTCTTCTAAAGTGCGTATTTTAAAGAACAACAAAACCCCAAATTATTTCAAAAGCCTGCTTGTGTTCTTGAATTTTAGAGAATTCTTTTTATCAGCAAACCTTCCCCAGAACCTCAGTATGAACAGCATTTCCAGTTAATTCGAGGTAGGTGCCTCAGACCACAGGAACTGTGACACAAACAGAAAGGCTGATGACAAAATGCCCTACAAACCAATTACTGAATATTGACTATTATTAACGAATAATAGTCAATATTAACAAAGTTACAGCTAAGCTTAGAGAAACAAGATATGCTTCCCAAGTCAAAATGATGCCTGAAAAACTGGAAAAGCCTTTGCACAAGGGAAACCACAAACTCTCATTATAACACAAAAACATGTTCATAGCAATACTTAGACATTTCATACCAAAGCAACAATAAAGTTCAAATCCCACAATTAATGTTATTTTTGTTTTTAGGATGCAGAACACTTTGTATGCATTTAACAGGACTCCTTCTAAAATTACCTTCCTGGTGTGATAAAAGTGTATAAATAACTTGTAATTTTAATAAACCACAAGTGACTGATGTCTCAGCATTAATTATCAGAATTAATATCAGAATTAATGATCAGAACAGTGCTGTGCTGACAGCATTCTTGGTATCACTGCTATGAACAGAGCCCATTCCACTGGACAAACTTTATGGTGGTCACCAGGACAAGGCCAGGCTTTCCCCTTGGCATGTTTTTTCCTCTCCTCTTCTATGCATTTATTTTAATTTGTGGGTTTGGGGGTTTCTTAAAGAAAATACACACCTACTTTAATTTACTTTTCTTTAAAAGAAAAGGAATACAAATCTCCCCCAGTTAACTCTACAAGCAGCACACTACAAGAACACCCAAGTTCCTTTTGTGGCCATCACTTCACACCTATTGTTGCCTTTAATCTTTGGGATGCCCTGCTGTGAGTGGAAAGGTGTTTCCTTCCTACCTGCAGCTCACACAGCCTTACATAAGCAATAAAGCTGAACTGAATCATCACCTCTCTCCTCCCACACCTCTCTCCACTGCTACAACAATACTCATTTGCTTCTCTAAGCTACACTGATTCCTTAAAGCTCAGTAGTAATTAGTTTTAAGAGTATTAAAGTTACTCTAATAATGCCAGAGAGATTTTTATTGGCTTTCCTGTTTTCCTTGAGGTTCCTGTACACCTCTTACTCCTCAAAAGAATGAGTCAGTTCATAGCTAACAGGTCTAGCTAAAGCCTGGGGGGAGCTGATTCATTTAGAAAGACAAGAATTTATGGTTAGCTCTGAAACTAGGAAACTCAAAACCCCCTCCAAGTTAACATGTAAGTCAAGAAGAATATCAATACTCAGTCCACTCTGCAGAGCAAGCCATGCTTACATTGCCCAGTTTTTGTCCCTAAATACCAACATCAGAAAGTGTCCATAATTTTTATGTGAGAATTAGTGTTGGATTTTTTATTGATTTAAATTGTAAAACTGGAACCTGCAGCTCATGTGCATGTTGATGGGGGAAAAACAAGGGGAGTGAAATCTCTTCCATATGACCACAGGAAATGTTATTAGCTGCATTTCAATGTCATATTTGAAGTCTATATTGAAATCAACATTGCAAGGGAAAGAACACAACAGGGGATGATATGGACCAGAAATATTCAGAAAGAGGAATCCAGTAACTAGATTATGTCAAAATATCTGTATTAAAGGGAATATAGCAGTCTCATAATCAGACCATAAACTTGTAAGACAATCAGTAGAAAATGAAAAGTGCTCTCAATTTTGTTTTCATTTTGGGTGAACCACAAATCTTCAGGTTTGGGCACTGCATTTGGTACATAAATTAAAACACTCAGAATGAAGAAAGATATTTGGCATTTTTTAAAACATCAGGTTTAGCATCAAAACTTCCTGAAAGACACATTAGACTATATGAATGTTTTGCTAGAGGAATTTTTAAAGTGTTTTTAATTCTGTAGTGAAAAAACAGTAATTTGACTTATCACTCAACTTACTCTAACTTGTCTCAAAAACCACTTAGCACTAAAAAAATGAACTACTGAAAATGTAAATATATATATATATTCTTGTAAAATATGAAGTTTTACAGGATGTTTTTAAAGAGTTTATTTGTCAATAAAGGATCCTCTCTAATTCATGGGCAGAGTGGCACATGCAAACCTTGATTAACCATCTCTTCGTGTTTCTACAGCAGCTCATGGGCTGCACTGAAAAACCAAAATATTTGAGAGGAGAAAGAGAAGTCTGTTCCAAGAAATGCAAACTGTAAGAAACCTGACCATTTCCCATAATATATTTAAGCTGCAACGAATTGTTATAAATCCCTAGGGTTGCATATGATGTAAGTTGATTTTAGGCACATCCATATCTGGATAAAACTGGCCTATGCCATTAGTCAGCATTTTCCCAGCCTGCCCTGGCTCTCAGATATTTACCTGTGCTAATGTCCTCAGCAATGTGCATATCTTCAGCTTGCACAGGCTGATCCAGCATCTCCATAAAACGTTCCTGGATTTCTCCAGCAGCCTCATCACCAAACTTATAATCACTGAGCATCACACTGGATCCAGCAATGGGGACAAACAATCTCTGAGGCAAGACGTGATATTCCCTCCCAAAATCTAAAAGGGAAGAGGGAGAAATACCATCCCAATAAAAGCCTTGACAGTTATGATAAGACTCCTCCATAATCTCTGAGCATAAGATAAAGTCATTGCAAAAGAAGAGCTCAAGGTCTCTGTGTAGAAACCCTGCTTTCAGGCATGCCTGGTTTAGTTGGCTCCTATTACATGGATTTATGTCCTTACATTATTAGTCTCTCCAGAAATACCCACGACAGCTCCAAACCACCCCATAAAACGCGAAGCAGAGCTTTTCTCCTGTTCGGAATGCCTTGCAGGAGGGCTCTGGGAGAGCCTGCAGGTAAGAGCTCCCCGAGGAGCAGGATTTCACCAGCACAAAGGATTGCAGAGGTGTCAACTCAGAGCCACAAAGTTCGGCTGCCACCTAGAGGGGACTCAGAACTACGTGCAATGGAAAAGGCTCTCCCTGGCCACGACATTCCCATTGATCTGTCAATTAACTCCTTCTTGGTTTAAACACAACAAGACAACGACACCACTGCACAGACGTAAAGGTGTTTAAAGAGTTTAAAGGCATGAGCTCAGAGACCTGGTCTCTATCAAGTTTTAACACACTTCAAGATTTATAGGAACACCACACATGGATTTAAAAAATAAAAATAGAAATAAAAATTTCAAGTGCGCAAGGTACAGTTGGAACTTCAGAGACAAGAGTTTCGACTACAGAAGTTTTAAAAATCTCAGAATTTCTCCTGAGTGAGGAAGATGCTGGAATTGCATTTTGTGGTCACAGGAACTGAACACAAACATGGTGTGAAAGCTGTGATGCCAAAGGACACAAACTTGACAAAAAGGTTTCCAGATTTAAGAAAAAGTCAAGGCTGACAAGAAGCAATTACACTTTTTACTTTTTATTCTGCTCTAACCATATTAGAACTTCACTATATACAGAATTTTCTATACCCACCAAAATTCACTGCAAATGTAAGCTGGTGGGTTTTTAAAATTATTTCTTACTTTTTTTCTGAGGTCCTTCATTTAAAATCAAATCTTCAAACAGTATTTCACATCGATCACTCAACGTGTTTATTATGTCTCTTTTCAAAGCCTGCAAGGACACAGTGAAATAATCAGGAATATCAAACCTACTTGCAAAGATTTAACCAGGAAGAAATAACCAAAGAAGCCCCATACTTGTTAAACCCATGATGAAAGAATAGTTTTTCCACACAAAATAAACACTAGTGTGAATTTTTAAACTAATAAATAATAATTTATTAATAAAGAGAAACTAAAGTCAAAAGAATTGGTATCAAGAAGGAAAACCACAAAACAAAAATGAAAAGCTGAGGAAAGTTTTAGGATTGTTAGGGTAAGAACTGACACCTTCTAGATATTTATCAGTAAAACCAAACAAAAATAATCATGAGGCATTGACTCCGTGAGGGGAAAAAACCAAATTACTGAGCAAGTAAATCTGAATTTTACCTCTAGAAATATAAATACATAGTCTGCAACTTTTTTTAAAGAGAATTCTACAAAGCCTAATCCCTTTGACAATTTGTGCAAAGACTCCCCAGAGCCCAGCCTTACCCACAGCACACATATCCTCTAGAAGAGGAAAAACTAACTAACCCAGCATGGACGGTTTCTAAAATAATCCAGTTTAGATTTCTGGCACAGGAAAACCAGCATGCCCAGTCCCACGTATTTCAGAAAAATGTTTCTGATGGATCAAGGATTCAGTACCTGAATGGCTTCTTTAACCTTGGGCTTGTTGCCATGGATGTAGGCCCTGCATTTCACAGCTCCCCGCAGGTTTATGGAGCCACTGCACACCTGCACCGTCGCCGTGGACCTGGCGCTGGCACCCTGGCACTGAGGAACAAACACATCCACTCTTATCCCAGGCACTTGCAGCAGAGTCACTAAAACCAAACTGAGCAAACCAACAGCAGGTGTTCACACACAACCTCTTTCCCTTATCATGTATAACTATTTTTACTTCAATTAATTCATTTGGTTAGGTAAGACTGAGAATCTCTTTTCTATCGTGGAAAATGTGTTTGTCTCTCCAGATGTTTCAAACACTTGTGTCTGTGAGATTTTAGAACTTTCCAGGCTTGTGGCAAATAACAGTATTGCAACTGGTAAGTCTTTCTCAGACTTTTTTTTAAACAATGAAGTTTTCATGTTTGCTATAATCAGTGTAACCCAGGGTGTGCTGGGAGTCATCCCATCAGTCAATACCAAATTAAACATGTGGTCACATTGAGAGCTGCATCAGACTGTTGCCTAGAAATGCTCTCCCTAATTACCACAACAATGAGTGTGAGCATGAAGCACTCCAGGACAACACCTGGAAGCACTGGCATGCACAACTTCTACACCAACTGCACAAATCACTTCTGCCAAAAAAGAGTTTTCCTCTCCCTGCAGCAACTAACCTCAATACAACAGACAGTAACAACAAAAGAAGCTGAGATACTCATGGAGTCTTTAAAAATGGCATTAGAAACACGTCTAGTTTTGCTGAACATAACTCTGAGAATCCAGGAATCACCTGACAAACATAGAAACCTATGAAACAATGGCTGGACACATTTGGACTTCAGGACCTAGACTGGGGCACCAAATTCACGGTTCTTCACAGCTCTGGTAGGCAGGAAACCGCTGACATAGATCCAGCAGTTCCAGAGGATGATTCAGCTCACGGGATCTGTGCCTTAATCCAGAGCAGGCAGCTGAGCTTCTGACAAAAGCATCCAAGTGAATGTCCAAGCTAGCCAGGGCAAGCTGTGGATTGAAGTGTGGGGGTGACTCTGAACTTCAGATGCAAAGTCACTTGAAATCAATGCACACAGGTACCTACAGGTATCCTACTACCAAAGGAATTAGTCACGGGACTTCTTTTCCATAACCTGTTTTCTAGTCTTTCAGCTATACTATGCAATTCATGGACAACATGGTTATCACACCACAAGAATTTGTGGTGTGACAGACATGAAGACAAAGGGAAAAAGAAAAAGGAACCACCCTTGAGCTATTTAGTTACCACAGGGCTTTATGCCGTCACATTCTGGGAGATTTGCGTGTGGAGCAGCAAAATCACACAAAAGAGTTTTCATAGCAGATGTTTTCTAGTACTAACCAGATGAATCCTTAATTCTTCAGTTTCCTAACCAAGATGGGGAAGTGATTACCACTGCTGAAGTGGCAGTGCTAAAGGCACAACATGTGCAGATCTGTTGACAATCACTCTCAAGTTCAATATCCAGGTGGCAAAAAAAAGTTCTAGGAATAAGTAAGCAAGATTTCTAGACAATAATTCAGAATCTTGTTATTTTATATTTTTTTTTTGCTCTATTTTATAATTTAAAGGCAAGCTTATACTTTGCAAACCAATAAAAACTTACCAGCTGTGTCAGAACCTTGACATCAGAAAACTGAGTGCTGGGCTGAGTATTTCCTCTGAACTTTTTCTGAGGGGAAAAAAATTGTGTCATGAAACAGGAAAAAAAAATAAGTCCCTGAAACAATCTCTTCACTATGGCATAGAGTGTGCCCTAGTTTATAGCCTTTGAGAGGGAAAAAAGTTTATGGTCTTAAAAACCAACCACAAGAACGGAACTACAAAACTAAAAGGAGAGATGAATGCATCACACATACGTCTTTGAAATGTCATCACCAACATTCACACCTAACTTGTGCTGTGTAATAGAAACATTTCAGTCACTTCACACTTAATTACTGCATTCACACTGCCTGAGGAGGGAGAGGCAATCTGCAGGAACGGAGCTGAGAACAGAGCAGTTCTGTGTATTGGTGTCGCAGTCAATGCTTTGTCACACAGAGGTTCCAACCATACATCTCTTACAGCTCAATTCCCCCTCCTCTGGTACTCACCTGCCCTTCCAGCAGTTCTGTATCCTCATCTTTAACTTGCCCATTGATCAGAAAAACACTGTCTTCTATCTGTTTTGACCATCGGTTTAACCCATTCTTTAAAATAAGTGAAAACAAAACCAAACCAAAAAAAACTCACAAGAAAGGAAAGAATTTCATCGAAGGGCTGGACAGTACCATGCTGAAACTTATAGAAGTAAATGTTTTAATAGTTACTCCGAGAGAGTTTTAAAGTCTCTGAAAAACTTATGTTTTTCTTAAATGGATCATGTTCAGAACAAATTAAGAAACAAGCATTGCAAAATACTGAAGTGCCAGCCCCCCTGGGATTTGGGGGTTGTAGAGAGAGTTGCAGCCCATTGAAAGTCAACTCATAGCAAAAGCACCCCAAAACCCTGCACAAGTTGGATGTAACCTTTCATCAGGTGAGGCACCAGAGAGGTTACCTGGGATACTCGTGACAATTATTACCTCATTTTGAACAAAGGAAACTTTTCATTGATCACAGCAGAATTACATTTAAAAGAGGAATAATGGCTAAACATTCTCCACTGATTAGTCCTACTCCTCATGCACTGTTCAACTAACTGTTTGTCTCTTATTTAACTTTCAGCAGAGAAATGAGTGTGGTGTGTAGGAACTGGTGCAGGCAGTGAGTTACCTTGGTATTCTTCTCCAGGTCGTGGTTGGGGGAAGTAGCAAGAAGTGGAATGTGGATGTTCACATTTACTGTGCAGCCCAAAGCTACCCAGGAAGCAGTCAGAGCACTCTGGTATTTCCAGTCTGCTGGTTTAGCTGAGCTCTGAGAGCAGAAAAGAAGAGCCATAGAGCATCCATCCAAAGCACTGTATTGAGGTTTTTTTGGGTTTTAGCATCACAAGCTGCGTGTGGTACAGCAGGATGAGCTCACCTTTGGGTCCTGCACATCGTAGGTTCGGCAAACTACTCTGTGCTACTTAAAGAAAAAGATCCAGTGAAAAGCAAGGGAACAACAAAGCACAATTCACAATTCACTTCCTTCTCTACTAGGCTTCCTTGTTGAGCTCATTTATGCTCTGCAGCAAGTTCTCACCTTTAATCAGTGTAAAAAAAGTGGGAAAACATTTGCCTGTAATCTCCAACTACCATAGTGATGCTGTGCCATCTCTTACAAACAAATTAAGATCAATATGTATTGACAGGAGAAGCACAAAGGCACCAATTTGTAACTTGTTCTCATCTCTCTCCTCTCAGAGAAAAATCCTTGCTTTCTCTCCTTGTATTATGTCATTACCAACAGCTCCTAAATTCTGCTGCAGCTCTAGAATTGATCCACGGGCCTGCTGCTCCCTCAGCTCCATGCAAGCACCACTGGTAACAGCAATTCAAGAAGCCAAACAGTAATTTAGATGGGTTTTTTTCATTTTAAACAACTCAAGACTGACTGGGAAAGGTGTAATTTGATGCCATCACAGACAAACCTCATAAGAAAAGATGGAAAATTTCCAAGGACAAGAGGGTCAATAGTCTTAACCATAGCTAATCAGAAAACTTAATTATTTCAACTTATACGTGTCTAGCTGAACTTAAACAGCCTCCTCTTCCTTAGTTCTTATTTATTCAGCAGTAACTGGATAAAAGAGGTTGGAGCAGCAGCCTCAGTCAATAAACCTTGCTCATAAAGGATACTTTTTTGTAGCAGAACAGATTTGAAGTGCTGCTCTGTCTGAGACCTCCTCCTCAGCAGGTTTCCAGAGCCTTCTTTTACTCAAGGACTTTTCCACTGAGAAGATCAGCTAAAGACCAAAAATATATTGCAAAAATATGCATTATAATTCCTGGGAAATAGTCTTGTACTAAAATTTTAAGTCCAAGCGATATCAAAATTATGTATAGGCAGGAAACACAGTGTACACATCACCAAAATGTCACATTAAAAGAACATTCAACAGGGATTCAGAGGCAATTTTCCCCAAAGTGAAAGAGGCTTGTGAAGTCTTAATTTAGTTCCCTTATAAACCAAAGCAAGCAGCATCACATGTCCAGCCTGTATGCTTTTGTCCTTACAGACATACAACAGTTTTGTGCCTATCAGCTGGGGCAGGAAAGCTGTGCAAAACAGCTACTGAAACAAATCCTCTCTGATTTTTAATTCCACAATCACTGATCACCTGGACACAGCTCACCTTCTTTAGCCAGCTACCGGTTTCATTAAGCACAACTGAGATGCAATTACACTGAACTGCCAAAATTAACTTTTGGATCTCAGGCTGCTAAACCTGCTCATGCTTAAATCATCCACCATGATCATGTTAGAAAAATGATAAAATGAACATACATTTTCAGAACAGAAACCAAATATGGCAGTAGATGCCCCAATACTGTTACAAAAATTCATTTCCAGTCTATCAGATTATTCTGAGTATATTTTAAATTTAATCCCACACCTCTAAGTCAAGTGCACACGTTCTAGACCTTTCTCTTAAAGGAATCAGAATTACAGATCTTTCACTGATGTAAACACCTCTAAACTGAGTGATTCATTCAGACAAGAAAAGCTAACATGTTAACATCACTAGCACCTGTGCCACAAGGATTTAGCTTAATATAAACCTTGAGGATGTTTTCCCTAAGCCAGAATGTCCACATTCAGTAAATACAGATAAACACAGTAAACAAAAATTCAGATTTGCTATTGCAGTAACAAACAGGAGGTTAACAAACAGTGTCCCACAGGACAGGGATTTCTGAGGTTCCAGTCTCAAACCCAGACATCAAAGCACAAGGCTTGTGAAATAAAGCAATGAAACAACTGTCTTTTAGTCAAGTCAATGACAGACAATTCCTCACACACACAGACAAATATGTTGCTGTCCTTCCAGCAGGAACCCCGCTTACCTTGCGCAAAGCATTTTGACCATCTTTTGCCAGCTCTGGAGTTGCAATCATAAACACACCAAGAACCAGCAACCCTCCAGGGAGCATTCTGGACACCTTGAAAATGAACATTTATTAATAGGATTGGCAATCTAGAAACCATGTAACTGAAGATACCAACACTGGTGAGACAAGTCTGCACCAAGAGCAGAAGTGAACAAAGAGAATCTGGTTTTCACTCACAGGACCCTCTCCATGCAGGAGAACATCCTGCAAGTGTTTTCCCTCCAGTAATATCAAGTGTCCTTTCATGAAAAAGCCCGAAAACAATAAAGGTATTTCTGGTTTAAAACACCTGTGCCCAGCATGGTCAGGACAGCTCTGTCACTTTGAGAAAAGGGCTTGAGATGACACAAGTGCTGAGATCCTTTGTGTCCATCTTATTTCCCTCCTGTTCCCCCAACCCCTTTGTCACTTCCCAGGGTGAGTTCTCACCTGACTGGCATGTGTGGTGATCCACTCCTCATCCAGGGCTGCCAGCTTGGGAGGGCCCAGGCTCTCCTCCTGCTGCTGCTCCTTGGGAGGGGTTCGCACAGCCCGAACGACATAGTCCCGTTGTGGGGAACACTTGCCAAAACATCAACAGAAGCAAACACACCTTGAGGCTACTGAACAGGGCTTTCCCCAATTCACAGGAATGAATGGAAGGGCAATTCCACACTTACCTGCCCTATCAACAGGCCAGTGACATATGGCTTCACCTTCGTGCTGAGCTCTGTCAGGTACTGCCCAATGCTTTCCTCGACAAGGTAAGTTCTACCCATGGCTCCAGGTTTAAGTCAGGCGTTGTAGTTCCAACCTACAAAACACACAATGCATAAAGTGAAAGAAGGTGTATACACTGCAATGGGTACAGGAGAACAAGTCTCACACAAAGATCCTTTAGAACTGTTTGATTGAAAAATCTCTGCAAGGTCATTGAATCCAACCGTTCCCCCAAGGCCACCACTGACCCTTGTTCCCAAATGCTATATCCACATGGCTTCAAAATCCCTCCAGGGATGGGAAGCAGCTGTGCCAGGGCTGCAAAGCCCCTTCAGTGAAGAAACTTTCCCAATGTCGAGCCTGAACCTGCACTGGCCCAGCCTGAGGCCGTTCCCTCTCCTCCTGTCCCTCTTCCCTGGGAGCAGAGCCCGACCCCCCTGGCTGTCCCCTCCTGTCAGGGAGCTGTGCAGAGCCACAAGGTCCCCCCTGAGCTCCTTTTCTCCAGGCTCTGAGCCCCTCCAGCTCCCTCAGCCTCTCCTGGGGCTCCTTTCCCTTCCTTGGACATGCTCCAGCCCCTTCATGTCTTTCTTGTCACGAGGGGCCCAATATTGAACCTAGGATTTAAATTTTGAAATGCCTTCAAGAAACAGTATCTTCCTGCATGATACTTCTAAAGGATGCCTTGTTCCATTCCCACAGGGACTTGCTAAATTCCACACGTGTCCTTGAGCATGCCCTACACCTCTTCCATTCCAATTCCTACAGCATCTGTGGGCATTCCAACGAGCCGCCTTTGCAGATCTCCCCCAGAACCCAGGACATGGGGGCTGCCACAGACTCCCCTCCCTTCCCTGTAGGGCTGCTCTGAAAACCTCTCCATGCCTGGAGAGCTCTCCCAAAGAATTAAGCATTAAAAAGCTGAAGCCCAAGAGCACAGGGTGAGGAAGCAAAGGGCATCCTGAACCTCCACGGGGAAGGTGCTCACACACCTCAACTCATGCCCCCACAGATGGGTCCCCACAGCTGGGCTCAGCACCTCCAGACCCCCAGGATCAGCACCTCCGGACCACCAGGGCTCAGCACCTCTGCATCCCCAGGGCTCAGCACCTCTGCATCTCCAGGGCTCAGCACCTCTGCATCTCCAGGGCTCAGCACCTCTGCATCTCTGGGGATCAGCACCTGCACATCCCCAGGGCTCAGTACCTGCACATCCCCAGGGCTCAGCACCTGCACATCCCCAGGGTTCAGCACCTGCACATCCCCAGGGCTCAGTACCTGCACATCCCCAGGGTTCAGCACCTGCAAATCCCCAGGGCTCAGCACCTGCACATCCCCAGGGCTCAGTACCTGCACATCCCTGGATCAGTACCTGCACATCCCCAGGGCTCAGTACCTGCACATCCCCAGGGCTCAGTACCTGCACATCCCCGGATCAGTACCTGCACATCCCCAACACCGGCAGCCGCCGCTGCCCCAGCCGAGCACTGAGGTGGCCGGTTACGTCATGGGCGAGCGCCGCGGCGCAGGGAGATGATGCGCACCAATGCCGAGCGGAGCGCGGGAAAAGGGCGCGCGAGGGGGCGCAAAGCCCCTGCACCGCCATGCTGGAAGTGGCGGAAGTGGCCGCCCTTCCCCGGCACCTCCCTGGCAAACGGGGCGCCTTAGAGGCACAGACAGCTCCATATCCGTCGTGCCGACGAGGCCGTGTGGTCTCCTATCCCGGCTGTGGCGGCTGCGGCAATGGCGCCGCGCTTCCGCCACACTTATGATGGCGGGCGGGCCGGCCGTGCCGGAAGCGGAAGCGCGGCCGGCGGCGGGCGGCACTGTGCCGGAGCGATGGCGGCCGTGCTGCAGCAGCTCCTGGAGCGGGCCGAGCTCGCCAAGCTGCCCCGCGCCGTGCAGGGCAAGCTGGAGCGCTTCCTGGGCGACCAGCAGGGCGAGATTGACGGGCTGCGGGCCCGTCATGAGCGCTTCAAGGTGGACAGCGGTGAGTGCGGGCGGCGGGCCCGCGGAGCGGCCGCGGTCCCTGTGCTCTGGGGGGGCAGCGCGGGCGCAGCACGGAACGCGGTGTTGTCTTCCCGAGGCCCTCGGGGGGTGCCCTGGGAGCCGTGAGGCTGAGAGGGAGCTGGAAAGGGGGCTGCAGTGGGGCCTGGTCGGTGTTTGTCTCTCGCTTTGGCTCCTGGAGCCTTTTTTTTTTTTTTTCTTTTTTTTTTTTTTTCTTTTTTTTTTTTTTTCTTTTTTTTTTTTTTTCTCTGTTGTTTTGGGTTTGTTTGGTTGTTTGTTTTTATTTTCTCTTGCTAAGGGACGTTCAGGGTTCAAACTGCGTTTAAAGTGGGCTTAGAGAAAAGCTTTTCGTCAGGTTTTTAGCTACCATTGATACACACAGGTCTGATGAGGAATAGCTGAGGGAGCTTGAAAAGGGGCTCACCCTGGAGAAAAGGAGCTCAGGGGGGACCTTGTGGCTCTGCACAGCTCCCTGACAGGAGGGGACAGCCGGGGGGGTCGGGCTCTGCTCCCAGGGAACAGGGACAGGAGGAGAGGAGAGAGCATCAAGTTGCATCAGGGAAGGTTCAGATTCGATCTTGGGAAAAAATCCTTTGCTGAAAGGTTTGTGCAGCCCTGGTACAGCTGCCCAGGGCAGTGGGGGAATCCTCACCCCGGAGGGATTTTAAAGTCATGTGGGTGTAGCATTTGGGGACATGGGTTAGTGGTGGCCTTGGCAGTGCTGGGCAGTGGTTGGACTCTGATCTTAGGTGTCTCTTCCAACCTGAACAGCTGTGTGCTGCAGTCTGCTTTGGTCCTCCTTATGGAGGAGGAATACAGCTTTGTTCACACAGCTCTCAAACAGCCTTAGGTTTATACTTTATTGTTAAATTCCATTACATAAAATCACCGTTACGGAATCAATATTTTTGTATTGATTTGGAGATGAGTTGGTCACTGAACAATAATACCAGCAGAGAGCAGGAGACCAGAGTGTGAGGTTGTGCATGTGAGTTAATTTGTAGAGGATGCAACATGCTGCTGATGTAAGCTTTAATTCTGCCTTTCAGCTTTTCCATCTCTTTCGTGGTAGAAATCTTGGTAAATGAATTGCTAAAATGTGGTGCATTCAAGGTAACCCTCAGATTTTAGCAAGTTACTCTCGTCCAGGTCCATCCTTTTCCTGTGTGACAGGAGGGGCAGCATTTTTGGAAACTGTAACGATGAGAAGATAAACAAACATCCCTCAGTGCTTCCTTAGAAGCCCATCCTGCCCAAGAGTGGGATTAGTTCTGCTTTTACCAAGTATTTTACACTAAAGCTCCATGACACAGTTACTGTTTCAGATCACAAAAATTCACATCTAATTCTTTTTTTTTTTTT
>VWYO01018546.1:46084-79186 GCA_013400275.1 Rhadina sibilatrix
TTTTTTCCCACTGCTAAGGGAATAGAGCCCAGGAATTAATTTTAAGAAATCTTCATTACAAGTTTTCCCAGATCAAATCCCTCGATACCTGGGGGCAATGTGGATTTTATTGTATATGTATGGAAATACTGCAGAAGTAAAGGAGATTTTAAGCTGATGAGCCCACACTGCATAATTGGGCTGATGCAATGTCTCTGGTTACATCAAAATTGTTAAAGAACTATTTAGATTAATTAAGCTCTTATTTGATGGGTCGTTTCACAGAATCATGGAATGATTTGGGTTGGAAGAGACCTTAAAGTTCATCTCACTCCAACCCCTGCCATCAACAGGGACACCTTCCATTAGACCAGGCTGAAACATTTCACAGTTTCTGGAAACATACTACTTGTCATGCTAGCAAAGTGTTTTAAACCACGTTCATTCAATGTGGAAATGCAGTATTTTGCCTTCAAAAATGTTTCTGTGGGGTTTATTTCCTTCCTTCAAATTCTATTACAGTCTTAGTATTTTTATATTTTTTCTTTAGAGTGATTCTTGGTAAAGGGGAGAAAGAAAAAAAAAGTTTGTTATGTGAAACTGAGATGATTTTGTTATTTTGCAGAACAACAGTACTTTGAAGTGGAAAAGCGACTGGCTCAGAGTCAGGAAAGACTTGTAAACGAGACCCAGGAGTGTCAAACTCTGCGGGAGGAGCTTAAAAAGCTTCGTAAGTGCAACTCTGTAACATCCTTAAGTGTTGGGCAGGATATCCAGCCTGCAGGTCAGTGTTGTGGGAACTGCTTCACGTTTCACACAGGAGCTGGAAATCTCTCATCAGCTGCATTTGTAGAGATGTGTTTTGGTGGTGTGTTCAAGTCAGCCTTTTTTCATGGAATCTGCTGTTCTCATGGCAAAAAAGCCCCTTGGTGGATAGTAACAGTACAGTGAGCTATGTATAGATCCTCACAAAAGATACTTCTGCTGTAAGGATTGCCTTAGTCTGCCTCAGTACCCCCGGCCCATCCAGGGTGAGGTCTGGCATTCTTCTCTCTCTTTTGTTACAAATGTCTGTCAGCCAAGAAATTCTGACCCTGTTGCATTTGGACAGTGAGTTCTGTCACGTTCCAGTGGAGATCCCTCACTGCTGTTCTTCCCCCCCAGATGAGCAGCTGAAGGTGCTCAATGAGAAGAACAAGGAGCTCGAGGCTGCCCAGGACCAGAACGCCGCCATTCAGGTACTGCTGGGCCTTGGCCAGGAACTGAAATCAAATCCTCTGGCTCCCCTGTCCCTTTGCAGCACAGAATGCACTCAGTTCCCAGTGCAGTGTATCAGGATCAGCACCAGTGTCAGCTCATGGAGATGTTTGCATGCCCATGGGGCGTGTGTGCAGGAGAATTGCAGGAACTTTTAAAGTAAAAGGTGCTGTTTTAGTGAACTGAATGACAGGTGAGCGGGTGCTTTTGTTTCAGTTTGGATGTTGTTCCATTCCAGCTGAAATCTGTTGTGAAGTGACGTTAAACCAAACCCCCAAAATTCAGACAAAGGTATAAACAAGAGTTCTGTTTTCCCCCATCATTTCCCACAGTGGCACAGTTCTGCTTGTGTTGTGCCCAAAAGTCACTGGGTTGCAGGATGAGTCACTTGAGCTGACTGATCCAGCAGAGCAGTAATTTTGAAGCAGGAAGCTAAAACAAGTTTATTAGATTGATTTTTCCACAATGAGAAGATAGATCTCATTGTTTCCCCAGAGGAGCTTACCTGGGCCTGACTGAGGTGCTTTGTAGTGATACCTTGAGGGCAGAGACAGTGTAGCCTGTAAATGATCCAAGATTACTGACTTCGTTTCAATTTTTATATTGATGCAATATAAATGTTCAATCCTTGTTTACTCTGTTACCCCTTTTATTTAACCAAATAAAGCTGCTTCAGTAAATTCTTGACTCTCACAGCTGTCTTTCCAAGGATATTAAATTGAAATGCAGTTTTGAACAGCTCCATTGTGATTTGTCTGCCCCCTCTAAGCCTCTTATCCCAATGTTCTGTTGGCTGGTGTAACTCAGTGAGGTTTAGCTCACTGCCGTGTGATTCTGAGTGTAAGTAGTGGCTATAAACTGTTCCAGAGAGCTGATCAGATTTCTTTGTTGCCCTTTCTGCAATATTTTTCAGAGCCAGTTAACTCGAGAGAAGGAAGAGCTGGAAGCTGAGAAGAGAGACTTAGTCCGAACAACTGAAAGGCGATCTCAGGAAGTTGAACATTTAAATGGTACAGCCAGGAGCACAGTCAATAAGTACCAGGAAATAACCCAGTAATTGCAGAAAAACAGCACCTTTGGTGCTTGTTTTTCTCCATTTAAAAACGTGCTTTTACAGTATCTTAGTGCCCAACATACAATTAGATACAAAGTATCTTGCTTGTTGTCATTCTTTGCAATTTAGTAATTAAAGCTGTTACACAATGGCTTTTTTTTTTCTAACACTGATTTCCCTCCTCCAGAGGATGTTAAACGCTTAAATGAAAAGCTCACAGAGGCAAGCACAGAAAAGGCAAAACTTCAGCTGAAGTTGGATGAGCTTCAAACATCAGATGTTTCCATGAAGGTAAGTAGGGCTTCATAAGCACAGTGTGTGTTCTGCATTGTTTGTGTGTGATGTAATCACCATTTTGTTATGATTCTTTGGAAAGTAGGTCAGCTGAGCACCTGGCATTTATAGCAAATTCTTGTATTATAAAATTGGTGGCTGTGGCTAGAAGTGAGATCTGTATTCCTAGAAGTCAAGGGGTATCAGGCCTGTCCAGGCCTTCTTGCTGGCAGTGGTGGCTGCTCCTTCCTGCTGGGAAGGATTCCAGGTCCATGAAGGGAGATAGAAAGGAGAAAAATAATTAGATGTGAACCTGTACCATTACTCTGTGGGCAGAATAAACTCCTTAAAGAGAGGATGAAAGATCAAAAACCTCAATATCAAAGTTAATTTCCTCTAAAAGGCTACTAATCTAGTTCATGTTCCCAACTTACCTAAACTTGGAGGAAACTAGCTCAAATGGCAGGAATTTCTCATTGTTTGATAGTTGTAACTTACTACCAGTGTAATAAGGAGCACTGCCTTTATTTACCAAATTACAGTACATTTTTGCTACTCCTCCTCTAATCAGGGTAGTTTAATTGACTGCTTTGTTTTCTGTGGAGCCACTGCAATCCCACTGTGCAATTCCCTTTTCAGTACCGGGAGAAAAGGCTGGAGCAGGAAAAAGAGCTGCTGCAGAACCAGAACACATGGCTGAACACTGAGCTGAAAGCCAAGACAGATGAACTGCTCCATACTGCCAGGGAGAAAGGCAATGAAATCCTGGAGCTCAAATGCAGTCTGGAGAACAAAAAGGAGGAGGTAATGTAATTACCGAGTTGTCATTTCTAAGAAATTATACCACCTGATTAGCCATATAAAGCCAATACTTTAATGGCTGTATTTGAGTGACTCTTCATGCTCTTTCAGCAACTTTTGGGTTTGTTTTTATTTTTCAGTTAAAAACAATGTTTTCCAAAATAAACTGAACTAGGAACTAGAAGTTTTATGTAGTGTTCTTATTCCTTTTCTGAATAGGTTTCCAGAATGGAGGAACAGGTGAACAGCTTGAAACAGTCAAATGAAAACCTCCAGAAACATGTTGAAGAACTTTTGAATAAACTGAAGGAGGTGAGACAGTTTGAAATATATTAAACAGCATTACAGTTGCTTCTACAAATCAAACAATAAAATGAGTTAAATAGAAATAGTGGAATGTTCCCCTACCCTGTCTCCTCTTTCATTTGCCAGGCAAAAGAGCAGCAGGCAAGCATGGAAGAGAGATTCCACAATGAGCTGAATGCCCACATGAAATTATCCAACTTGTATAAGGTGAGTTTGTTAATTCCATTATGACTGTAGTAGGAGCCAAGTCTTATGTAATGCAGGCAAATTTGGAGAATTTTTTTACCCACAAAATTTGGATACAGAAAGCTAACTTCTGTTGCAGGGCTTTGTGAAACATGCAAAACATTGTTTTCTGTGCTGCTGTCTTAGCTTGGATACCATCAGGGACACTGAGAATGGAAAGGTTCAGGCTTGAGGCACTCTTCGAGTTTGGGGTCATGCCTGATGGAAGCAAGGAAATCTTACTTGAGGCAGACTTCTCTTGCTAAGTTACTGGGATTTTTTCTTATGTTGTTTGGATTATCTTGGAAAATAAGCAAAACTGGGGTTGAAACAGTAATTTTATGCCAACTATTTTGAGGCTTCATGTTGTAAAAATGTGATTATGTCTTAGGATCTACTGGAGGGTAAAAGTTTATGTAGAAAGTATGACTGTGGAAGAGATTTTTCTGAGCTGGAAGTTCATTTCTGAACACTGCAGGTGTTGGTGATTTGGTTAGGACCCAGCTGAATGTCCTAAAGTCAAAGACATTCCTGAACATCTAAAGAAGTAGTATTTTTTCTGTTTGCTCAAAGTGAAAAATACCCCATAACCTTCTGACTAAGTCAGCTGAAATGTACAACTGCTTGCTCTTTGGTGCATGGGTTACCCCAAAGTTCTGCTTTGTGAGCTTTCTTGCACAGATACCCAAATAGATATCATACAGCTTTGCACTTGGGAGAGCTCAAGCTGGGAGCAAAGAAACATAAACTATTATATAATATGTGTCCCTAAAAATACCATATTTTTCACACTGTTTGGAATAGAGTATTGAAAATTCCCAGTTTTCTGTAGTCAGAAGAAGGAAAGAGCCAACAGCAGCTGTAAACAACTAAAGGGCATACATTGTATTGGGAATTGTCACATCAAATCAGTGTCTGATGCTTCTTACTCTCAGATAGTTTGTATCAAAGTGAGACAATCCACATGGAAAGGATTGACCAGCTTAGGTGAATCTTACAGTATTTAAGGCAGAAAACTCTGTTTATAATTTGTGATCAGTTTAAGCTTTCTTGTAAACATGGGGCTGCTGTTGCTGTGTACTAAAGGTGAGCTAAAATGCTTTCCTCAGAGTGCTGCTGATGACTCAGAGGCAAAGAGCAATGAGCTGACAGGAGCAGTGGAGGAGCTGCACAAGCTGCTGAAGGAAGCAGGTGAAGGTAAGCTGGCAAAGGGAGCAGAGCTTGATGCTCTGAAAAATGGGGGTTTGTGTTCCTGAAAGGAATTTCATTGGCCTTTTGGGGTGGTGGAAGTATCAGTCCCTTTGTAAGAAAAACTGTACCTGACTAGTTGAATTTACTGATGGTTGGGGAGCTATTTTCAAATATATCTGGAGTTTTACTATAGATTTTGATGCAAGTGTCTAATTTTGCAAGGTATGTCTTCACTTTAGCTTTTTAGTTTAGGTTCCTTTTTATTGCTAAGGACAGTTCATGTTTTTGGCTTTTTCTAAGCAAAGGTTATAGGCAGTGGTTCATGCTTTTCTCACTGCTGATTTTTCTTACCAGCATGAACTTCTGCAGATCACGTAAAGTAAAATTTAAGCTACACAGATAAATGTTCAATCACAACACAAAACCTGCTTGTCTGATTTAAATTTAGCTAATAAAGCAGCCCAGGAGCATTTGGCTGAGGTGGAAGAGTCAAAAGCTGCCCTGGAAAAGGAGCTGAGAGAGAAGATCAGTAAGCTGGAGAAAGAGCTGGAGAACGCCAATGATTTACTGTCAGCTACGAAGCGCAAAGGTGGGCTAAGCTCTGGCACCTGAAATACAGAAACTCTTGGGCTTTTATGATCTTTTAAGGATGTTGTGCTGAATTTCTGTAAGAACCAGCTCCATTAATCTGATGTCATCTTTGGTGATTTCTAGTAATTCATTTTAGAAGCTTTTACATATGCTTATATATGTATGTAGATATGCAGCCCTCAGCACAAAGTGCATTTCTGTCATGGTTTTTTGTAGTTCTTTTGTTAATCTGTTATTTTTTCAAAGAAAATGGAGAGGAAACTTTTCTTCAAGGCTGAATCAGTGTGCTTTTAGTGGTTTTCTGGAGAGGGAAGTGGAGATGATAAACTAGTCTTAGTTTTCTCTTTTTAAAAAAGGCAGCAGTAAACAGACCTCTGTCCTTAAATTTCTGTTTAACATTAGATCTGGCTCAGTTCTAACTGTTCTAACTCTGTCTTTTTTTTGTTGTTTGCTACATATCCATAGTTTTAAAGGATAGGGAGCAGGAAGGAACAGAGGCATGGAGTACCTTTGCTCTATCCCTGTGTTAATTTAATGAAATTAAACCAGTGCTCTGCTCTCCCAAACCTCTGACTGTGTGATAAAAAGCCTGAGGTTAAGCCTTGCTCCAGCTATTTCAACTGCTCATGTTCTGAAATGATTTAAATTTTAGGAGTCCTGGTAGCAACAGCTTTTTAGCAATTCAGATAAAGGCAGTCAGGTATGCTATTCAAAGAGTATTTCTAGTGGGGATTATTGCAGCATTTGGATGGTAACTGTGGGGTTGTGTCTCCAGGAGCCATCCTGTCCGAGGAGGAGTTGGCAGCCATGTCTCCCACTGCTGCAGCAGTGGCCAAAGTGGTCAAGCCTGGCATGAAGTTAACTGAGGTGAGTCAGCACAAGCTCTCCAGCAGCAAAGCCCTTGGATACCATCAGGGACACTCTGAGAATGGAAAGGTTCAGGCTTGAGGCACTCTTTGAGTTTGGGGTCATGCCTGATGGAGGCAAGGAAATCTTACTTGAGGCAGACTCCTCTTGCTAAGTTATTGGGATTTTTTCAGCATGCCTTACAGTTTTTCTTTAGTGGATCAAATTCAGAAATAGGTGGGTTTCGTTAATATAAACTTACTTTCTATATGCATTTTTGGCAGGAGAAGCATTTTTTTTTCATGCTTACATAATTTTTTAATTTGTACTGCTGGCTTTTGGCCTGTACTTGCAAAAAAATTAACATAACGATAGACCATACAGGTGCTAGGAGGTTTTACACTTCTGTTTATGCAATATATGTTGTCATTGTTTGTTACTGATTATTTTGTCCAGCCATTAAATTCCTTTATGCTGTGCTACTGGTTTTAATATTTCTGTTGTCTTAAATTTGCTTAAAACTTATGGCTTTTATGTAGAATTATTTTACTGCAGATGGTTGCACCATAAAGTTTGCCATTTTAAAATTATTATCTGTAACTTCTTTGCTGTGATATGAATCCTAGAACCTTATTTTAAAAGTCCAACTTGTTTTTCTGAATTAACAAGTTCAGTTGTATAAAATTGCAGTGCCTTAAGGTATGAATTGTATCATTACCAGTGGTTCTTTTTGAAGAGATCTGTACAGACATATCAAAAACAAACCAAAACTTTTTTGTTGCAGCTGTACAATGCCTATGTAGAAACTCAGGATCAGTTGCATATGGAGAAGCTGGAGAATAAGAGAATCAATAAATATTTGGATGAAATAGTGCAGGAAGTAGAGGCCAAAGCCCCAATCTTAAAACGTCAGCGTGAAGAATTTGAGCGTTCCCAAAAAGCTGTTGCAAGTCTGTCTGCAAAGCTTGAACAAGCTATGAAGGTCAGTGTAAAATAAAAGAGCATGTATAATTTTGGAAAACAAATTAATTTTCAAATCTTTAAACCTAATTGCTGTTGCAAGTGTATGAAAAGGATCTTTCAGTCAACTTTTATTATGGGGAAAATATGCGTTGGACTTTCTGACATGTGATTTCTGGAACTGTACCAAGTATTTTACAGAATCAATGTGTTTTGTAGCTTTTTGTAGAGGTGATTTACAGTCTCTGATTTTCTGAGAGAGTAGGTTCACTGTAAACAAAGTTTAGTGTTCATTTGGCATAAAATTGGACTTCAGTGTTCCCTTCCCCCTGATTTTAAAGCGTACACCAATACATTACAAACGAACATGGCTTTTGATTCCAGAACACCTGGAGTTTAACCTTGGGAGTGTAACTTTAAGGAGCAGTTTGGTTCCCCAGGCTTGTGTGCACATGCTGTTATCTCTCTGGAAAGGAATGTGTCCAGTTGAGGTGTGATGTTTGCTCCTGCTGGTGTGCTTGCAGGAGATCCATCGCCTGCAGGACAGCGCCGACCAAGCCAACAAACACGCCTCCTTCTTTGAGAGGGAGAGCCAGAGACTGGAAGTGCGAGTGAAGGATCTCTCCCAGCAGGTAGAAAAAACATTGCTGTGGTTAAATGTGCTTTTTTCAGTTGGTGTATTTGTGTGCTGCTGCATTTCAGATGTTTACTTGGAAGTTACATTCAGCCGCAGACATGGCTGTCCTAAGTTCCTTGGTGACATTAAAGCTTCCCCTCAGGGTAGCATGGTACTTCTGCTTTCAAAACTGGAATAAGTTTTACTGGATAGAAATTATGCTGCTTTAGGATAATATTATTAAGCACCTGACGTGGAAAACTCATCTGTATCATTTCTTTGTTATATTGGACTGTTCTGTGATCTGTTCGCAGAACTGAGCGGTTTATGTACTTCTGATTTGTTGCCTTTTGTCAAGCTATTTTTTCTGTCATATAATTGTCTTACAAGGATTTATCGATTATAATGGTTTGCACGTTGTAGGGAAAACCCCTTAATTTCCAAGTCCTTTATTCCTAATCCATTGCTTTTCAGAGCAAACTTTAGAGTCTGTGCAGGCCTTACACAAGGACTGTTCTCTTTCAGATCTGTGTGCTGTTAATGGAACTGGAAGAAGCCAGAGGCAACCACGTGATCCGTGATGAAGCAGTGAGCTCTGCTGACATCAGCAGCTCCTCTGAAGTGATCACACAACACCTGGTCTCCTACAGAAATATCCAAGAGCTTCAGCAGCAGAATCAGCGTCTGCTGGTGGCTCTTCGGGAGCTGGGGGAGGCAAAAGAAAAAGAGGAGCAAGAAACAACATCATCTAAGTAGGTCACCTCTTCCTTTTCATTAACTTTGTGCTAAGTAGTAACAGGGGTTCATTCAAGCAGTTTTCAGTTTTTTGCTCCTGACTGTTACTAATTGTGTGCAGCAGCAATGTAACTCATAAAAGCAAATTCTTATTAAGCTACAGGACCTTCAGGTTTCTATTGAAATGGCTTTTTATAGCTTTGTATCTTATAATAGGTCCTGTCATCAAAACCTGAAGTAAAAATAATTGTCAGTCTTCTAGTGACTGATTTCACACAACAGAGCTGTTTTTCAAAAAGATAACCTTTTAATTCTGTTAGCTGAAGAAAAAACTGCATGTGTGCATTTCTGAATCACTGCTGTAAAGGCCACAGGTGTGAATTCTGTGTGAAAGGTTCTTGGCCTGACTCTCTGCTCATGCTGCTGACATTTCTGAAGTTATTTACATGAATAGAATTCTACTGTTCAAGAATGAGGTCTGCTTTCTTTTTCATCTGCAAATGGCAGCCCAAAAGGCCTATCTCCTAAAATTTTGCAGGATTCTGTCATAGGTTCACAGAATCATTAGGTTTGGGAAGGATGTCCGGGATCGAGTCCTAGCTATGCCCCAGATGTCACCAGCCCAGAGCACTGAGTGCCACGTCCAGGCCTTCCTGGGACACCTCCAGGGATGGGGACTCCAGCACGTCCCTGGGCAGTCCTTCTCAATGCTTAACAACTCCTTTGATAAAATTCTTCTTGGTGTCCTACTAGAACTTCCCTTGGCACAGCTTGAGGCCATTTCCTCTTGCCCTGTCCCTTGTTTCATGGGAGCAGAGCCTGACCCCCCTGGCTGTCCCCTCCTGGCAGGGAGCTGTGCAGAGCCAGAAGGTCCCCCCTGAGCCTCCTTTTCTCCAGGTTGAGCCCCTTTCCCAGCTCCCTCAGCCTCTCCTGGTGCTCCAGCCCCTTCCCCAGCTCCGTTCTCTTCCTTGGACGCGCTCCAGCCCCTCACTGTCCTTGTAGAGGGAAGGGGCCCAGAGCACCTGGACATGCCTGTCTGTGATGTTGAAGGCAGCTGTTGCTGTTTCAGGATCTCTGAGCTGCAGAGCCAGCTGGATGAGGCTCTCAGTGAGGTGCAGCAGCTGCGGGAGGCGCGGCAGCACCAGCTGCAGCTCGTGGAGTCCGTCATCCGCCAGCGGGACATGTTCCGCATCCTGCTCACCCAGACCACGGGGGCCATCATTCCTCTGCAAGGTACCCAGGCTGCAGGGGCTGTGTGATCTGCTGTGGCAAGCAGAAGTGTTGCTTTAAAACCCCCTTTACCTTCCTGTAGCTTCAGGTATGTTACCAGAGGAGATCTGTCTTACGTCTACTCCAAAACGCCCGAGTTTACCTCAGTCCATGGCAACTCCTGCTCCAGTGTCCATGAGTGAGTCCGTGGAGACTGTGGAGGCCAAGGCTGCTCTTAAGCAGGTACATTTTTCAGTAGACACTGTACAAAGCTCTCCCTATTTCTTTTTACTTGCTTTTGGTAAGCACTTCAATGTCTGTTCTTTGCTGCAGTTGCAGGAAGTTTTTGAGAACTATAAAAAAGAAAAGGCAGAGAACGACAAGCTTCTGAATGAACAGAATGAAAAGCTTCAGGAGCAGGTCACAGACTTGAGGTCACAAAATGCCAAGATATCCACACAGCTGGAGTTTGCCTCCAAACGGTAATTCAGCTACATAATATCATGCCTTACATGTTCTCTGGCTGCTTGATATTGTTTGCTCACTTAAACATTGATACTGTCTGTTCTGTGTAAGAACATAAAGGAAATAGTGCAGGTGGGATCAAGAGCAGAAGCTGTAGTTGAGTGAGGCACATATGTGCAAATGGAAGCATAAAACCACCAAACACACAGCTGTGTGCATGGCCCTGTTGAGCTGGACAGTGCAGTGTGGCAGAGCTGCTTTGCTGTGTTCCCTGGAAGGTACGAGATGCTGCAGGACAACGTGGAAGGCTATCGCCGGGAAATCACCTCCCTGCACGAGAGAACCCAGAAGCTCACAGCGACCACTCAGAAGCAGGAGCAGATCATTAACACCATGACTCAGGACCTGAGGGGAGCTAATGAAAAACTGGCAGTGGCAGAGGTCAGTAACAGTGTGTGACACTGTGGGATATTCCAGCGTAGCACGAGAGTTTTCCTTACGATTATCCTGAAATGTCCCAAGTGAAGACTGGAGATTTCAGAACATTCCAAGGTGTTTCAGTCTGCAGGGAAAGCAGAATGTCCAGGAGTTCTGCTCTTAATATTTTTGCCTTAATTCACATGGATTTTAAAATAATGCTAGATTTAGTGGATGGATTTGGGATTGAGAACAAAGGTTTTATTATTTGCTGTCTTAAAGGTAAGAGCAGAAAACTTGAAAAAAGAGAAGGATATCCTGAAGATGTCAGATGTGCGCCTGACTCAGCAACGTGACTCTCTGCTGGTTGAACAAAGAGGACAGAACTTGCTGCTCACCAATTTGAGAACAATTCAGGTATGTGGTGCTATTCTTATGCCCAGGTTGGGTCTGTCTGTCAGGCTTTTCAATAAATGCCAATGAAAGTCAAATAAAAGACTCATGGGATTGGGTCTTGATGTGGATTTTTATGTGGTTACAAATCAACACAATATAAAATACTTCAGCAACTTGTTTCAGCAAGTTTGGGATTCCTGTCCTGCATTATGATACTCTGTTATTTACCTGGGCAAAGTCCTGAGCATTCTGAGTTGATGAGAAGGATTTTCACAATCAAATGGAAACAAAACACATGAACCAAAGTAAAAGAAAAAAAATTGAATTGGTTATTTTTATGATAGCAAAATTTAACAGTGTCTGCCATGGTATTTGATTTTCCATTTAAGTTATATTTACTTTCATACATTTATATAATTTGTTATAATGTATATTGACACTCAGAATGTATTTAAGGATGCACATTTTATCATGTGACTGAATTCTGTTTCTCTAGTAGATCTTCTGGAGGTTTTTTTTAGTCCATGGCATAATACTGAATGGATAATAGATTTTCTTCTAATTGTATTTATTGTATTAACATTATTAATAAATGCTTTCAAAGCTTTCATTGTAAGCACTACTTTTCCTCATTTTCTGTATCTACCTATTTTTTAATTATTCTTGTGGTGGGAGCAGTGTTTTGACAACTTTGTATGAAGTGCTGCAGTAATTCAGAAGAAACTTACCGAGGTGTGTTGTAAACAAAGTGCATTGTGCTCTTTTCTCAGGGAATACTGGAGAGATCTGAGACAGAAACAAAGCAGAGACTCAATAATCAGATAGAAAAGCTGGAGCGTGAGATATCTCAGCTGAAGAAGAAACTGGAAAGTGAGGTGGAACAGAGACATTCCCTTACCAAGAATCAAGAGGTGAGTGTAAATGTGCTGCACTTGTTTGGAGGAAAATAAAGCCCCAGGTGCTTCTGCCAGGGTGCAGCGTGTTCTTCTCCATACCTGACATGTAGAACCACACTTGGCCTCTGTGCCATTTGGGAATAATTGCAAACTGAAGAGCCCTGTGCTTGCAGGTTCATATCCTGGACCTAAAGAGGCAGCTGGAGACAGAGACCAGCCGTCACATGAGCACAAAGGAGCTCCTGAAGAACGCCCAGAAGGAGAGTGCCATGCTGAAACAGCAGCTGAACAACACCGAGGCCCAGCTCACATCCCAGTCCTCACAAAGGCCTCCAGGGAAAGGTAAAATCTTCCTGTACTGTCAATTTCTCTTTATGTTAAGCGTTGCCCTCTGCAGAATGGTAAAATTCACAGTCCATAATAATTAGAATTGGGACAACAGTACACTGAAAAATAAACCACTTTGTTACTGCAATCACATATTCAGACAGATGATAACCAGCATGATTTTTTAATGTAAAGTTCACATCCAAGCAGACTTTGTCAAAGGGGAAAAATAATGCAGAATTTCTTAAGAGATTCCTTTTGTTTTTATTTGAAGGAGCTTAAATGTATTAAGTTACATGGTTTTAAATAGTCAACAATGCTTATTGTAAGCCCTTATTTTGGTGAGGGCTTACAGTTTTATTTAGGGCAGCTTTGTGAAAGTAATTGTTTCTATTGTGTTATCCTAAAATTACTTCCGTTTTCAAGAGAACTGTGGGTTTAGAACAAAATTAAACTTCAGTTAATGAATGTGTTTTAATGGTGCAGGTCAGCCAAGTACAAATGAAGATGTGGATGATCTTGTGAGTCGGCTGAGACAAGCTGAGGAACAAGTCAATGACCTGAGAGAGAGGCTCAAGACTAGTTCCAGTAATGTGGAGCAGTACAGGGCCATGGTTCTTAGTCTGGAGGAATCCCTCAATAAGGAAAAACAAGTAAGTAGTTAATCACTTCTTTTTATTTACTTTAATTCTTTTTTTAGAGCAAAAATTCATTGCTGTTTGTGATTTTTCCAGACTTTCAGTGCTGTTGTTCTAAATTAGATGAGAACAACATCTCATCAACATGAGAATACCTATTCTGACTTTAAATTGTTAATAAAATTCCAGCTTTGTATCAGAATAAGGTATTTAACTGGATAAAAAAATGGATCTCATGATGTATTTTAATGAAGGTGACAGAGGAAGTTCGTGCAACAGTTGAAGCTCGTCTGAAGGAGTCTTCAGAATATCAGGCACATCTGGAAAAGAAGTTGATGGAGTCAGAAAAAGAAAAACAAGAACTTCAGGAGGAGAAGCGTAAAGCTGTGGAGAACATGGAACAACAGGTGTGCACTGACCCACCCGAGAGTCCCTGGGAATGGGCTTCTCAGAGTTCCCTCAGCCTCACTTGGGTCTCACGGTATAGCAGGGCCCTCAGCCAGGTCTTTCAGAGTGTACACAGGGTACCTGAATGGGTGAGAGGTTTCCAAACATGAGCAGTACACTGGCAGTGTCACTTCAGTGGAGTGATTGTGTGTTTAAAGCTGTCGCTCTCTGCCTGAAGTTTGAGCAGGAAAACATAAGTAGTAGCCTTTGTGAGAGGTTTCAGAAGGAAACAAAATGACTGTAACTAGAATGACTGCAGGCCCAACTGTGAAAGTAAAGGATTATATTTTTACTGGGTAAAAGCTCTGTATATTAATAAGTCAAAATATAGAAAGTATCTGTCTCTTTTAATACCAGTTTTAATCTATAAGTAATAAAATAATCACCATTATGAATGACTGTGTTCAGTACTCTGCAAATACTTTGCCACTTAATCCTGGGTTTGTTCTTATTTTGTTTTTGTTCCACTGTCACTGCAGCTTTCAGAACTGAAGAAGAGTCTGTCAGCTGTGCAGTCAGAAGTTCAGGAAGCTCTTCAGAGAGCCAGCACAGCTCTGAATAATGAACAACAGGCCAGGAGGGACTGCCAGGAGCAAGTATGTTTGTGGTGTTTGCCTATTTTAGCCAGGGTCAGCAAAATTCCTGTTAGCTTTCAGTTGAACTCAAAACTGGACTTGTTACTCAGGGATTGCTGGAGGCAGGAAAAGTGCTGGGAGAGCACATTCTCTATTTTGGGAGCAGCTGCTTATTGAATGCAATAGATTTCTGTTTCTAAGGTCTGTTTCATTATGTAAAATGATTTGTTTGGGAATGTAATTAACTAGTTTTAATGAATCGCTGCCTCCATGCCCTAAGGAGGGAGCTGAAAATGCTCCCAAGACAATGGGGAAAGTATTTTTCTAACCCAAAAGATAATTGTCATCCTTTATGACTGTGGGGCAGTGTGATATTTAGCAGCAGCTGAGAAGATTGTCTTGTTACCAGCTGTTTTTTGAAAGAAATTTACTTTTCTCTAGATGAGAATTCCAGCAGCACTGATTGGTGTCGAGGATATTGAGGAACTTTGGACTATTTAATCCAACCCCAAATGTAGTAGATGGGCATTTCCATGTTTCCTGTGCTTGAGAATAGCAGAGGTTTTGGGCAGTGGTTTTCTTTTTGCTTTGCGGTCACTTGATTTTGTCTCTTTGTTCACAGCAAACATACAAAATAAGGGTAGCAGAGTTTATTTATTCTGGTTTTGTGCAGGCAATGATGGCTTCTGAAGCTCAGAACAAATATGAGCGGGAATTGATGCTTCATGCTGCTGATGTGGAGGCACTACAGGCCATCAAAGAGCAAGTTGCCAAGAACGCAGCAGTGAGGCAGCAGCTGGAGGAGGCTGCTCAGAAAGCAGAGTCTGAGCTCTTGGAATCCAAAGCCTCCTGGGAAGAGAGAGAGAGAATGATCAAGGTGTGATGATGGGCTTTGTTGTTTCAGTGGGTTTTCTCAGTTAACAGAAATTCAGCCACAGAAATCACAGTCGGTGCATGATTTTGTTGTAGGATGAAGCTTCAAAACTTGCGTCCCGCTGTGAGGATCTGGAAAAACAAAATCGATTATTACATGAGCAGCTGGAGAGCATGAGCAATAAGATGGTGACTTCCATGAAAGAAGCCATCCCAACTGCAGCAAATGTTTCTCTTAGTGAGGAAGGCAAATCCCAGGAGCAAATCTTGGAAATTCTTAGGTAACCTTAGCTCCGAGTTCCTTCTCCTGGGGGTTATAAATTAGATTTGAACTTCAATAGTTCTGTATTACTTTACACTTGAAGGGTAATGTTAAAAATTCCAAGCGCATTTTTGGCTGGTGGGAGGTGGGTGCTCTACATGAGAACATTTTCCTGGTGTGATGTGGTGTCAAACTCCTTCCTCCCTGCAGGTTTATCCGCCGGGAGAAGGAGATTGCAGAGACCAGGTTTGAGGTGGCGCAGGTGGAGAGCCTGCGGTACCGCCAGAGAGTGGAGCACCTGGAGAGGGAGCTCCAGGAGCTGCAGGACAGCCTCAATGCTGAGAGGGAGAAGGTGCAGGTATGGCTGGGGGTTAATGCTTATGATTTCAATGAGTACAGGGCTGTTCTGGGGTTGCCCAAAAACGGATTTTTAAAAGAATTTGGGTTTTTTTTTTAACTGGGATTGCTTATAACCAAATGGAGTATCTTGTTCTGAGTCTTGTGAGAGAGTGTGGCAATTCCAAAATCTCAAGATAATTTATCTTTTTTTTCCCCCTCCATCTTCTGCTTCCCATTGTCTTGAAAGTACATGAATGTCTTGATAGCTTTCCAAGGTGGTGTTACACCAGATCCTGGTGGAGTATATGTGCATCTGCAAGCAAAACAAATGACCTGAGCTGACTCTTTCACAGGTAACAGCAAAAACCATTGCACAGCATGAAGAATTAATGAAGAAAACTGAGACCATGAACATACTCGTAGAAACCAACAAGATGTTAAGGGAGGAGAAAGAGAGGCTGGAGCAAGAGCTACAGCAGATACAAGCAAAGGTTAGTACTGAGCTTTATATAAACCTTTCAGATACTCAGTGTGTGAGTTAAATGTTGTGATATACCGTTGCTTAATTACAGTAAATACATGATTTACATTATAATTATTCCTTGAAGTCATACACTAATGAGGAAACTTTCCATTTTGAATTTTAAAAGACATTGGTCCATCTATAGCATTGGAGAGCTTGAAGTTCAGTTCCATTTAGATGAACCTGAAAGTCAGTGTTTATTCTTGGCTAGAGGTATACCAAGAACAAGGATATTATCAGCAATTAAATTAAAAATGGCACAAGAATACATATAAACAGACCACAGCTTTATTAAGAGTTTAAAAGGGAGATGCTGCTTATTTTAATGGAATCCAGTGCATTGAATTTTAACATTAATAATCTCTCCTGTCCCTAAGTACAGAGTGTGCATCTAAGATTGGGAAGTCGCACCAATGTTTTTTTTTCTCTGTAGGATCATCCTCTGCTGTTGTCCTTGTCCTTTTCTTTTCCTCCAGCTGGCCACTGGAAATTATAGAGTTAGGAGAGCAGCTCTATCCTGACTTTTTTCCTGAGGGATTCTTCAGTCTCCTGAGATGCAGAGTGTAACCCCTTACTGTGCTTTCTCAGGTACGCAAGCTCGAGGCAGACATCCTGCCCCTGCAAGAGTCGAATGCTGAGCTCAGTGAGAAGAGTGGGATGCTGCAGGCAGAGAAAAAACTCTTGGAAGAGGATGTTAAACGCTGGAAAGCCCGGACTCAGGTGGGGAAATGCCTCCTTTCAAAGAACTTAATGTGGAAAAATGTCCCACCAATCAAACAACTAAAAAAAGTGCTGAATTTTCTTACGAAGAATAAAAAACTAAGAAATATGTTTGAATTATAAAGCATTGTTCACGTAGCTTCAAAGCTGGCTATTCCACATCAAAATGCAAAAGCAGTGGCTCTCATTCAAAGAGTTTTTTTGGCTATAACTGTGTAATTATTTTAGAAAAATTCCCCTGTTTTTTTCCCCTTTCAGCATTTACTGAGCCAGCAGAAGGACACAGATCTCGAAGAGTATCGAAAGCTGCTCTCTGAGAGAGAAGCAAATGCCAAGCGTGTCCAACAGATGAGTGAAGAAACAGGCAGGCTTAAAGCAGAAGTTGCCAGGTGTGGTATTGGTCAATTTGTAAAAAGTTTTGTGCAAAGCAAAATGTTCTGATTATAGCTGTATCTGGAAGTGTAATTTCTTAAGTGTCTCCATGTAACTGTGAAACTTCTGGTATTCTTTCTGACTTGATAACAGGCAGGTAAAGTGAAGTGAGGGCTGTTTTGCAAGCTGTCTACTAGCTGAAATTATTCCAGAGTAATATATTGTAGAATAACTTCTAATTCTGTATTGCAAAATCCTAGAAAACATAATCCCCTCCAGATAATGCCTGTGATGTTACATAAATAAGGGATATTGAAATGTGTATATATGTCTTCAAGCATCTCATTTGCATCTCCCTCTGTCTGATCTCTTGTCATTTAGAACTAATGCATCCTTGACTACAAGCCAGAATCTTGTTCAGAGTCTGAAGGATGAAGTGACTAAAATAAGAACAGAAAAGGACACTTTGCAAAAAGAACTGGATGCTAAAGTGGCTGACATACAGGAAAAAGTGAAAACTATAACACAGGTCAAGAAAATTGGTCGCAGGTACAAGACTCAGTATGAGGAGCTGAAAGCACAGCATGATAAGGTAGATAGAACTGAAATGGAGCGTTCCTTAGAGCTCCTGGGGTTTGCCCAGAACTTTTAAACCAATCACTTGGCACACAAAAGCATCTTGTGAAAGTAATGACATTGTGATCAGATAGTCCCCTTCAGCCTTGTACCCCTTGATGCCTTTCAGATGGTTGCTGAAGCATCAACTCTGCCTCTGGCAGAACCACAGGAAGACCAAGTTTCTGCCCAGGAAGTACAAGAGCTAAAAGACACTCTCAGTCAAGCTGAAGTGAAGACAAAGAATTTGGAGACTCAGGTTGAAAGCTTACAGAAGGTAAGAACACTGAGTAATTTCGGAATACTGTTCTCCACTGCAGTCCTAAGTGTGTAATGCTGAAGAATGGGAGGGTGCTTTAATGTGTGTCACAGAAATATAGGAAGTGACCAATTGTGCCTCTACTTTCTTGGGAAAGAGGGATCTTAAGCTTGATGTAAATCTTGTGTCTAGTGTGTGTCACATTATTTCCTGGAATAAGTGGGAAAGAGAATGCTGTTCTCCAGCTCTTGCATTCAGAGAGCTCATGCTGTTGGTAAGAAGCCTTTTAACCTTAATCCAGTGGCCAGCTAATACCAGTTCCTTGGAACTTGGGCCCTATATTTGCCAAAGTAGTTGGTTGTGGCCAACAATTGCAATCTTTCTCTCTCCCTAGACAATAACAGAAAAGGAAACTGAAGTTAGAAATCTCCAGGAGCAGATAATGCAGCTACAGGCAGAGCTGGCCCGTTTCCATCAAGATCTACAAGAGAAGACTACACAGGAAGAACAGCTCAGGCAGCAGATCACTGAGAAGGAGGAGAAAACGAGGAAGACCTTGCTTGCAGCCAAGCAGAAAATTGCACAGTTAGCTGGTATTGTAATTATTTTTTTCTGTCCTTAGAGATTTTTGATTATTTTTATGGGAAAACCTTTAGACAGGGTGCTTGAAAAATATAGCCTGCTTCATATTTTACTGAGAAGTGTTTTCTAGACTAAATGCTACAGGGAATGTTCCAAAGTTTAAAATTTAATTCCTCCAGGGGATGATATAAGTACATAAGTAACTGCAGACTGGACATAGAATAAGTTTTGTTTACTTTTGGCCAGCCAACATGATAACTCCCATTTTTGATTCTTTGTTGATTACAGTAGATTTGCCCTACTAACAGGTAAAGTGAAGTGAGGGCTGTTTTGCAAGCTGTCTACTAGCTGAAATTATTCCAGAGTAATATATTGTAGAATAACTTCTAATTCTGTATTGCAAAATCCTAGAAAACATAATCCCCTCCAGATAATGCCTGTGATGTTACATAAATAAGCTTGGGTAATTCTCCCCTTCCCTAAATGTACAGGTGCAAAACACATTGTCTCCTCTGTTTTTGAATATCACTAAGAGGAATGATGCTGTAAGAGCTTACTGAAAACATCTTGTTCTTTTGGGACTACTACTTTAAGTTTTTTATTTATCTATATTTATTACATATTTTTCTATCTTTAGTTTCTTTTTATTTAATTGCAGTTCAAAAGAAAAAATGGTCACACTGCCTCCCAGATTTCCTTTTATAGCTTCACATTTTTAGGATTTCCGAATACTTCAGTGACCTGGTAAAACACCCGGGCGTTCAGTGTGCAGATCCAGCAAGGCTGGACCCTTTCCTGTTCCACCAGGTACAAAAGAGCAGCTCACAAAGGAGAACGAGGAGTGGAAGCAGAAGAGCAGCTCCCTGGAGGAGCAGAAGACGGAGCTGGAGGTGCGGATGAGCGCGCTCAAGTCCCAGTATGAGGGGCGGATCTGCCGCCTGGAGAGGGAGCTCCGGGAGCAGCAGGAGCGGCACCACGAGCAGCGGGATGAGCCCCCGGAGTCCACAAATAAGGTACACAATGTACACAATCCTGCCAGGCAGCCCTGGCACGGCAGCCAGGCCATCACTGCCCAGCCTGCACTCACATGCCACCACGCCCTGCTCTTGGAAACACACAGGTTGGCTTCAGTAAGGGTTCAGAACTTAATTTAAATTTCCTGCCCTAATCAGAATTCCCAGGCGGTTCTGCCATTCACTGTGAATCAGCCAAGGAGCTGTTCACGCTCTGCCCTCTATTTTTATATTTTACTCGTGCATTCAGTATAATGGGTTCATGTCTCAAAGCTTCAGAAAATACCTGAGCAATTACCAAATAGTTTTCCAGCCTCGGTATGGCTGGTATGATTTGCCTTGGGGAATTTGCCATAATTACAGAGTCTGCCCAGGTAAATACCCAACAAGCATTTCTCTCACAGACTTGTTAGCATAGTGCTGAAATGTTTTCCATGTTGCTTGCTCTCTTTCATGTGTACATGGCATGATATTTCTGTTTTTTACCTAATAGGTCCCCGAACAGCAGAGGCAAATCTCACTCAAGTCTACTCCTGCTTCAGGTGAAAGAGGAATGTGAGTTCAAGGGGTTTTCAGAGTTTCTGTGGTTGATACTTCTTGGTTTTATCATTACACAGTTGCTCTTCTTTTTAGCAAACCACTGGCTTTTCATAATTTTTCTTAAACAACTGCAAAAATATGATACTGACTGATAATACATTCCTCCTGTTTCCTCAGCTATGTCTAATCAATAGGGCTTTTAAGCTGTAAACTGGCTTATTAACCACCAGGAGCATGGTGTCTGGGGAACATGGAAGATTTTTTAAAAATGTTCTCAGACTTCAAGGTTTTTGAGGTTGTAAAATTTTGATTGTTTACTTTAACCCTTTTGGTTTTGGGAAGGATCTTCCTTGTGCAAGAATGAGAAATGGACTGAACAGATAACTCTAAGGACAGATAAAATAGTCATTTGCCTAAGCTCAGAAATGCGAAATACTTCTGTACTACTGAGCTGGGATAACAAACTCCCTCTCAGTTATTATGAATGCATCCTTTAGACAGCAAGAATTTCAAAAATGTCTCCTAAAATTTGGCTGCCCCTTGTTTCAGTCAAGAGATGATGTTGCTCTGTATTGAGTGAATCAGTTTTGATGTAGGATGTGTTACACACTGTAATAAAGTCCCAGCACAGTCAACAGCATGAACATTTTGATCTGTTGCTAGATTCCCATTTGATTACCTTGGAAGAAACCTGTTCAATTCTCCAAGCTGGATAAAATGCTATTGATGGCATAGTGTTTCTCTCTTCTTTGAACTATATAAAGTTTGGAAGACAATTCCTTCTGCTGTTGTCAGGCTTTTAAATTTAAAAAATAGTGTTTCTGGCCATGAGACTATATTTGTTTGTTATTTTTAAAATCTGCTTTCTGTACCATGATGAAACCAATCTCCTGTTTTTCAGTGCCAGCACTTCAGATCCCCCAACAGCAAACATTAAACCAACTCCTGTTGTGTCAACTCCCAGTAAAGTGACTGCTGCTGCAATAGCTGGGAATAAGTCTACTCCAAGAGCCAGCATCCGTCCAATGGTGACTCCTGCCACAGTCACCAATCCCACCACCACCCCCACAGCCACAGTTATGCCAACAACACAGGTGGAGACGCAGGAAGGTGAGCTTTTTAGTGTAGTGTAAGGATCCTCAGTACTCAGAAGTGCTACCTGTGCCTTGAGATACTGGTGGCAGTCAGTTTGGAAGGGCCTCAGGCAGTGTCATGGTCCCTGCATCTCTTGGAGCGTTGTACTTCCATGACCATTCTACTTGCAGCAAAGTTCATGGTTCCTCAGCCAGAGGTGTGCATAACATGAATTCATCTGCAAAACACTGAATGTGCATGTTCAGGGCATCCTGAGAGGGAGAGTGTGAGCTGTTGTGGATGAGGGAAGACCCTGACTGTGCTGCTGTTTGCCTTCCAGCCATGCAGTCGGAAGGACCCGTGGAGCACGTCCCGGTGTTCGGGAGCGCCAGCGGCTCCGTGCGCTCCACCAGCCCCAACGTGCAGACATCCCTGCCCCAGCCCATCCTGACTGTGCAGCAGCAGACACAGGCCACTGCCTTTGTGCAGCCCACCCAGCAAAGCCACGCTCAGATCGAGCCTGCAGCTCAGGAGCCAGCCCCTGCCATCGTGGAGGTGGTGCAGAGCTCCCAGATAGAGAGGCCCTCCACCTCCACAGCCGTGTTTGGCACAGGTTGGTGTCATTTTGTAGACCTGCCTTGCTCAATAGTTCCTTGGAAGTAGCTCCAGTTGGACCCTAGGCCAGCCAGGCCTCACTTCAGTTTGGGCCTTTTTCCCCTCCCTTAGTTTACTGTACATTTTAAGAACTTCTGATGTTAGGCTTCCTTCCTCAGCTGTCAGAAATGGTGCCTCTGAAGTGCTGTTGACACTGCATTCCTTAAAGTAGAAAGAAAATAAAATTTTGTGTTTGTCTTTTTCAGGGCAGCTTTGGAATTTAATACATTAAAGCTTCCTGGCTCTGTCTCCTTGGTACTATAAGCAATGTTAATTTTAGGAGCCATGAGTAAGCTTGAATTTAAGCTTGAATTTAAAATACAGGAAGTACTCTAAAGCTACTCACTGTAATGCACTTGCACATCTGGTTGTCCTACACAGTGTAAATAGAACATTTGTTCACCCAAAAAACATTTCTGCAAACTGTTGGGGTATCTTTCTCCAGCTGATACGCTCCTAAAAATTTTGGGTGTACCTGTGCAAAGCAGGGATGTTGGAAGAAATATTTGGGTTGTACCCTGAGGCTTATACTTAGGGTCAGTTAAGTTGTGAATAAAGGCCTGAGAGCTTAAGACCTGTAGCTGATGGGGTTGATGTTTTCCTGGCCTAGGAAAATTGCACAGCTCAGTGCAATTCTGATTGTTTGTTGTCATTCAGTGCAGAAATGGAGGTGATCTTCAGAGGAAGATACCAAAGCTTTTGATTTCTGATTTATACACGTGTTGTTCTGAAAATAACTGAGAGGTCTTTGAAGTTTCAGCTACCCCCAGTTCCTCCCTGTCTAAACGCTCCCGAGAGGAAGAGGAGGACAACACTGTGGAGAACTCAGACCAGATCTCTGAGGAAACAGTGGATGCACCTACTTCAAAGAAACTGAGAATCATGCAGAGAGTTGGGCCTGAGGTTTGCACAAACATTAAGTGCTACTACTTGATTGTCCCTTTTTTTGGATTTGAATGGGAAGAAAAGATGTGTTACTTCAGAGCAAATCAGTGAAGTCTTAATTGGCTTTCTAATCTGCTGGGGAGGAAACAGTTATATTTGGGTATCTAAAAAGGCAGAGGTTAAACCAGTTTGAATGATGTAAATCTTAACCTGTAGGATGGAAGGGAGAGGGCCATACCCTGGGATTGAGGAGGAAGAAGTTCAAACTTCTACCAGTGTGGTTTGGAAGGTCTTTATCTACAGTAATTGTGGATAAAAATACAGGGTATTTAGGAGATGGGAAGCAAAGATGAGTTGCTGGAAAAGCCTACAGAATATGCACATGAATGTTGTGTGAGGGATTTGGGATGTGCTCTGAAAAAGGGATGAAATTGAGACAGAACCTCACACTGTTAAGGAAGCCGAAGATGTTTTATTAACTCTGTGCCAGAGGGATATTCATGAGAGAAAAAGGGCAGGATTGCATAAGAACATTATTCACTTAAGGATCTGGGAGGCTGGAGATAGAATGGGAAACTGTCATGATTTGTTTTTGGTCCTGAAAAGATTGAGGTATGCTGAGGTCCAGTGGGCTGGGGAAGTTGTACTTCTCCAGAGCATGAAAATGAGATTTTTGATAAAAGCATTGCTAAGGAAGCTGGAGAAAATGTTGCCCATAATCTTTGTGGGGAAAAGATAATTTTTATTAAAGGAGTAAAAAAAAAATCTCAGACATGTTTAGGGCTAATGATATGTTTCAAATGAGAGAAATGTTTGTTCTTCCAGGAGGAAGTGACAGCAGAGGAGAGCACTGATGGAGAGGTGGAGGCACAAACATACAATCAAGACTCACAAGATTCCATTGGAGAAGTAAGCATATTTGAAGAGCAAAAATCTTCAGCAGAAATAGCCATCTGCCCCTCAAACTCTCAGTATATTTAGAAGTGAAATCTCAAGTGGAATCCTGCAGGTTTCCCATGGAAGCCACTTAAAATGTTTTAAAGTTTAGACTTGAACTGTTCAGTCACTGACAGTCACCTGTCACATTCTCTTTTGTCCTCTGCTCTGGTCAGTTTTTAAGGAGCAGCAATAACTGTCCTCTAAGCATCAGCCTGGTTCTCTTGCCGTTGTATGTGGTGCAGTGAATTTAGTTTGTTCTGGTGATTGCCTTTGCTCTTTGGCAGGGTGTGACACAGGGGGAGTACGCAGCCATGGAGGACAGCGAGGAGACCTCCCAGTCTATCCCAATAGATCTTGGATCCCTCCAGTCAGACCAACAAAACACTTCTTCATCTCAGGATGGCCAGTCCAAGAGAGATGATGTGATTGTAATTGACAGCGATGATGAAGATGACGATGATGAAGAAAATGAAGGGGAGCAGGAGGTATGTATATCATGGAATTCTTTATGATTTTGTCTTTCATCAGATGTAAAACTCACCAGGCAGGACTAATTTAATCAAAATATTTTTGACTGAGTAAGTGGTCTGTATTTATGTTGCCTGAACTTGTAGTGTTTTAAAGCTACCTGCTAATTCACCTTGAGTTTTTCTTTTCTTTATCTGAACCCTCAGGCTTTTCTATCTTCTTTCCTACCCTTGTCCTGTTGAAGAGGGAGAGAGGGAGTGTCTGGGTGGGTGTTGATCTGTGCATCACATCCAGCATATTCCACTCCCCTTTCTGCATTTCTCTAAGGCTCTTTTATTGTCTCATCACAGGATTATGATGATGAGGAAGAGGAGGACGAGGATGATGATGAAGACACAGGGATGGGAGATGAAGGTGATGACAGCAATGAAGGAACTGGTAGTGCTGATGGTAATGATGGATATGAAGCAGATGATGCTGAGGTGAGATTTGTACCTTTCTTTCATAGCCTATTAAATTTCTTGCAACAAATCAGTGCTGTAATGCACAGATGTGAATGCATGGAAGAGAAAATCTTGGTATGAATTCATCCCCAAAAGTCGAGACTGATACAGGGTGATAGTAATTTCTTATAACTGATGTTTTCACAAGAAAAATGAACTTGAAATGTTTAAGAGGGCTGACTGAAAATACAATGTACAGGAGCCAGCAGCAAGTGCTGTGGTTGCAAAGCTGGTGAGGCTTTTGAAGAGCTGGATATTTCACTGTCTGTTGTTATTAAATGATGGTGGCTACATTGTTCAGGTTTGTGTACGCAAAAATTTCTGAACTCAAAACTTCTGAAATCTCATACAGTTCAATATATTTACCTAATGCTGTAGATACAGAAATCTTTTAAGAGAGTCATATATTTGACTTTGTTTGCTTTCTGAATACCTTTGTACTGCTTTTGTATTCTCTTTACAACCTACAATTTGTTTAGTTGTGCTCTGTGTGTGTGGGATTTTAGGGTGCTGATGGTACAGATCCTGGAACAGAGACTGAAGAGAGCATGGGAGGAGCTGAAAGCAACCAGAGGGCAGCAGATTCCCAAAACAGTGGTACAGTTATTCCATGTTTCTTCACAGTCAGTGTATGTAGGAAGAGTAAAATGTAGAAGCTATCTTCCGTGTATTAAAACCTGCACTTAAAGGTAAAAATACAAGTGAAATACTAAAGGCCATTTCAATGTGCAGTGTGGCTTCTTTTGAAATGGATTCTTTCTGGATTAATTCTAAATTCCTTTGAAAATCCTGCAAGCTCTGGTTGCTGTGGAAACTTAATGGCTCAATGGATTAATCTGTCTCTTAATCAGAATAATAATCACCTGAATAATTAATATTTTGTTTCAGTGCTGGTGTTGTAGCTGGCACAAATCCTCTTTTAAGTGATTTTAAATAACGATACTGGGCTGTCCACAGGCTTGCAAGGGAAAAATGTGTTAATGAGTAGCAGAACTGGAAGATTTGCCTTCACATTTTCAACTTGGTTCCTAGGGTTTCCCCCCTGTGTATTTGTGTTGTAGGAGAAGGGAGCACAAGTGCTGCAGAGTCCACGTTTCCCCACGAGAGCCTGAGGGAGCAGCAGCCGTCATCGGCGTCCGAGCGCCAGGGCCCGCGGCCCCCGCAGTCCCCACGGAGGCCACCGCACCCTCTGCCCCCACGGCTCACCATCCACGCCCCTCCCCAGGAGCTGGGGCCCCCAGTGCAGGTACAAACCAGCTCCAGCACCTCAGAAGACTTGGGAAAAAAAAAAAATTGCTGTGTGATTTCTTATAAGGAAAAACCATTGGGAAAAACGCTGCCGGCTGTTGGGCATCATAGAAGTGAGCAAAGCGATTTAGTGTGTGTCATCCTGCAGGTGATGGCTGGGCAGGGAACATACAAATCCATCCCCAGTGCCTTACTGCTTTTTATCTTGGCATTCTTATTGTATTATACCAGTGCTAGGTCAGTCAGTGCTGATGATGTCTCCACTCAAAAAGCTTTTCTTGGCCAGGTTGCAGCTCAGATTGGAAGGGTTTTTATGAGTCTCTGCCCCAGAGTAGATGGGGCAAAGGAATGTTGCCATTTATTTTCCAAGTTAAACCTTTCACAGTCAGTGCCTGACCCATGATTATGCTTTGTTGAAGACCTGTAGGTTTTGTAAATTAAAACATCACAAGAGGAATTCTTCAAAAATATCCTGACTGAAATGATCCTTTACCATTACTTGTGCTGAGGCTTGGGATCACAATATTTCTGTGTGCAAGTTTACTGTATTCAGCAGAGACTTGAGTAAAATATTACTGTCACTTGCCCAGAATATACACATTGTCCCCCAGAGAGAGCTGGGGCAGTGAACAGGCTCCCCAGGGAATAGGCATGGCCCCAAGGCTTCCAGAGCTCCAAGAGTGTTTGGACAGTGCTTTCAGGCTCTTCCTGGGTTTCTTGGGCCTGTCCTTCATGCAGGGCTTGGACTTGATGATCCTTGTGGTCCCTTCCAGCTCAGGATATTCTGTGATTCCATGATGATTCCTACACTTACTCATTCAGCTGCTGTCCTTGGCTCTGAGTGAACACTTGTATGTTGTTAGAATTCCAGGACCACATTGACACCACTTCCCTCTTTTCTTTTCTTTTCCATAAATAGAATCCAGATGACTCGAAGACAGTCGGTGGGACGAGGACTTCAGCTGACCCCTGGGATAGGTGGAATGGTGAGTGTATCAGAATCTACTACTAAAGACCTGCTTTGAGGGAACATCCCTAACTCTTGGGATTTATTTTGGTTTTTAAAGAAGCCTGGCTGCTGACTTCAGGAGGGGATGGTTTCTGTAGTCTTGCAGAAAATATCCTACTCCTGTTAATCCCTGTATTAATGGAAGGCAAAGACTAGAAAACTCCCAGTAAACAAAAGCCTTCAAAAGAGACCCAGTTAGTTCTGTCTAAGGTTATTTTATTTAATTGTTTTTAGAGTCAATCAAAGTGGCTGTGTTGCTGGAAAAAACAGTACTAAGTTCAGCCTCATCCTAAAGGAACAAGGCTCATTTCTGCTCTCTCCATCAGCTAATTTTGAACCCTTTATTCAGCTGTGTTTGGCAGAACAAATGCAGGTTCAGCAAGAGAAAAGAGAGAGACTGACTGACTAAAGTACCTTTTGTGAGATCCAAGGCATCAACTTTAGATGTCTGAAATAAAACAAGAATTTTTTTAGAGCTAAAACTGTCTTTGTTTTGATGGACTATGTGGAAAACTCAACCTTTAACTCAGCTGGTAAAAACTGGAAATACATTGTAGGCTCTCATATCAGTCTCTTTTTTTCCAGCAGCAGCACTTCTTTGATGATGAGGACAGAACAGTTCCAAGCACACCAACTCTTGTAGTTCCACATCGTACAGATGGATTTGCAGAAGCCATTCAGTAAGTAGATGTGAAAAGAAAAAGGAGAAAAAAAGGCTTTTCTCTATTCTTTATTCTATTTCTTTCTATTTTTCAGTGAAATGAAAACAAATTTAAATGAAATGAACTTGTGATTGGAGTAAAATGCTAGGTAGTAGGACAGATAACTGCATGTGCAGATAAGTAATTACTGTTGGAATTGTGTGTCATATACCTGATCAGTAAATTAGGAAGTGAATATTCTCCAGTGTATTGTAACCTGGTTATTTAAGAAGAGATTAAACAAAGTTCTATCCAATTTCCTTCCTTCTTGCTCCCTTCCCATTAATATTGCCAATGAAAGTAGGAAAAGTTACCTCCATTTTTGCTTTTGGAATGTGCTGCACATGTCCAGCAATCCACTTAAAATTGTGAGAGTTCATAGAATGGATAAGTAAAGAATATTCTCTGCAGGAGTTTTGTACTGGTCTTGAATGCATTCATAATAATTTGAAAAGCTAATTGCTCTTTATTGAGCAGTAGCTCAGGGGATTTTTGTGGTCAGTATTAGCTCATTTTGTCTCATGCATGATTTCTTCTTGGTCAGAAAGTTCTTCCCCTCTCTCTGCCCCAATCTTTGGGGAAGCTGCAGAATTCCTTAAGTCTGTGTTTTGCCAGTTCCCCCCAGGTAGCTGGAGTTCCTCGGTTCAGATTTGGGCCCCCTGAAGATATGCCACAAACCAGCTCCAGTCACTCTGATCTTGGGCAGCTGGCATCACAAGGAGGTAAAGCAGTTCTGGGCTCTCTTTTCTATGGGCCTTTGAGTGAAAGAGAGAGAATTCACTTTACAAAACACAGTTCTCCTTCAGAAAATTGTTGAAGTATGGAAACCTGCAACTCTTAAATAATTGTCAACAGAGAGAGAATAACAGAAAGTGAGAAGGTGTTACCTTCAAGCTGCTACATTTCTAGTTGTGTTAGGATTCTGAAATTGAATGAAATATTGAATTGGTTTTTAACTTCAATTTTGCTATTGGTTGTAGCTTCCCTGTAGTGAAGCAATAGGGGAAAACAGCAAATGCAAAGAAATCTTTGGGCTATATCCTTATCTGCTCAGAGATGGCCAGACTGTTGTGTTTGTTGTTGGTCTGAATCTGTCCCTTTCCTTGGCATCCCTGTTGGCATGGAACATGGACTCTTCTCTAAAGAAAGCTCACAGCAAAATAATGGCATAGGGCAAGGATGAAAGTTAAAAAAACAAGCAGTAATATTTTCATCAAGGTTTTAACTTCCTATAAGTTATGATCAGCTCTGACAGTAAGTCAAAACAACGAAAATCTGCTTAAGTACAAGTGACTGGATTTTATCAAGTGTTCGGAGGGAAAACATCGTTTAATCCTTTTTTTAGCCACTTGTTTGGATGGTTTGTCACTGGAGCTCTGTGTTGCAGGTTTAGGGATGTATGAAACCCCACTATTCCTTGCCCACGAGGAGGAATCAGGAGGTCGTAGTGTCCCCACGACACCGTTACAAGTGGCAGCACCGGGTAAGTGACAGAGGTTTGCAGAGCAAAGCAGGGGATGATTCCCCACGGTTGGTGCAGCACTGCTGCTCCTCACAAGCACTGGGCAGCCTGTCCCCGAGCTGCCTGCGCTGCCACAGGGTTCTGTGGGCAGGGCCTGAGGCTGTCTGTGCCCCCCAGTGACAGTGTTCACAGAGAGTGCCTCGGCCGACGCCTCGGAGCACGCGTCGCAGTCGGTGCCCATGGTCACCACCTCCACCGGCAGCCTGTCCACCACCACCGAGCCCGGCGCCGGCGACGACGCCGACGAGGTCTTCGCAGAGGCAGAGTCTGAAGGGTAAAGTACCACTGCTTCGGTTCACCAGCGCTTCTGACACGTTCCTTGTCACCCAGGGGCAGCTCAGACAGCGTTTTGTAAAGCTATGAAGCAGGACAGTCTGACTCTTCGTCCAAAACCAATGGTTTTCTGCTCATCTTGTCCTTGGGATTTAACGAAGTTAATGTAAAAGTCACCCAAAAAAAAAATTGTGTTTTTTAAGAATTCAGAGGACTCTGCAGTGGTCAAGTAGTGATGGTAAAGGCACAGGTTGAAGGATCAGTTTGTAGAATAAAGACAGAGGCATTCCTGTGTAGTACAGAAAATCCCTCCTCGTGTAGAGCAGACATATTAAGTCACCCAGTTAAGACAGCACATGTGCAAAAGATGAAGTATGGGGCTGGAATAAGCAGATCTTACTGAATTTTGTAGACAAATTATTTTGTCTTTTGCTTCACAAGTGCAACTTTTAATATTTATAATAATTGCTGTATATCTCATATTATGATGAAGTAAAGATCTAAAAGGGGAATATTTATCATTTTATGGTGTATTTTACTTTTGATTTTCATTGAATCTTTGTGTACCAAGACAGGGTTGTTTTTTTTCTAGACCTTTTTGAAACTATGCAAACACACTTACATGGTTCTCCTCCCCCTCCTTCCCTTCTAGCATCACTTCAGAAGCAGGTCTAGAAATCGATAGCCAGCAAGAAGAAGAATCTGTTCAAGCATCTGATGAGTCAGATCTTCCTTCAACCAGTCAGGATCCTCCTTCAAGTTCATCTGCAGGTACAGGATAATCACAATAACAGTTTGTACCTTTTCATTAAGAGTGGGAATTCCTTTGTCCAGCATTGTGGCTGGTAGTCAGGATACACAAAATAAGGTAAAACTCATAGAATCACAAACTCATAGAATGGTTTGGGGTGAAGGGATCTTAAAGCCCATCCAGTCCCACCCCTGCCATGGGCAGGGTCACCTTCCACTAGCCCAGGTCGTTTCAAGCTTTGTCCAGTCTGGCCTTGGACAATTCCAAGGATCCAGGGGCAGCCACAGCTTCTCTGGGCAACCTGTGCCAGGGCCTCCCCACCCTCCCAGAGAACAATTCTTTCCCAATATCTCATCTGACCCTGCCCTCTGGGAGTGGGAAGCCATTCCCCCTTGTCCATACAGGCTATTGTCCCAAGTCCCTCTCCAGCTTTCCTGGAGCCCTTTTAGTCACTGGAAGGGGCTCTAAGGTCTCCCCAGATTCTCTGAGAGCAAGATCATATTTTGATGCTTATAAATTCTTTGGTGCTTTGGCTTGGTCCATTTTTCTTTGGACGGCAGTAACTGGAGTAGGCCAAGTAAGAATATTCAAGGAGCAAACGTTACTGATACTTTGCTGATTTATCCAGTGGCATATTCGATGTCAGCTTTAAAAATATTTTTAATTAAATTGTGAAGCAACAGTAAGTTAATCTCTATTAACTTATCAAATAATCCCCTTGTACGGATAGCAAAAGAAGTCCCAGACTTACTTGTTTTGAAGCTTTTATTTATATTAGAGGAGAGGAGACACCTTCATCATTCTAAAGCAAAGAGAGCATAACACATATCAAAACATGTAAGGAGATGAAGAATGAGAACCTGGCAGGCACAGCCACCCATCCTTTCTGCACTGCCTCTCCCCACAGACACGAGCAGCACTCAGCCCAAGTCCCTGCGCCGTGTCCGGCTGCAGCCCCCGACGCTGAGGACGGGCGTGCGCGGCCGGCAGTTCAACAGGCAGAGGGGTAAGTGCTGCTGGCTGCTGGCAGCCAGGCTGCTGCCAGCACAGCTCCAGCCCTGCCCTCCTCTGGACACCACCTCTGAGGCTCTACAGGCTGCCCTTGCTGGCTGGCAGGCAGGGAGTGACACAGCAGCCAGTGGCAGTGACAGGCGTGTGACCCTAAGAGCTCTAGTTTGGGTTTAGTGTGTTAGGCTGAGACAGGCAAACTTCCTTCTGTAGTGGCACCTGGCTCTTATCAGTGAAGAGAAAGTAAAGGGCATTGGATCTTATACTTCAAAGTTTTAAAGGAAGGTTTCAAAAGTCCTGTTGGGACAGCAGTTTAGAAACTTCTGGTTTTAGCATTAGAGGGGTTTCCATTTGGTACATCAAGGGTTCCACTTGTATCAATGGGTACTCATTGAACAAAAGCTTTATTGGAAGTATTACAGGTTTTTGAGTGCAATAGAGTTAAACCATGACAAGAAATTATCTTTGCAACTTCTGTATTAAGAAAAAGCCTTAGATGGATATTATTCTGTTTTGCATTATTTTAACATTCTAGAAGACCCAATATTAGCATTGAAATATAGATTAGCTGGTATTTTAAGGGGAAGAGGTGGGACTAGGATAGATGTTCCTCTAACTGTCGCCATTTTTTTTAATAACAAAAAAGAGGGACTAACTGATTTCAGACCATCAGTAGTAAAAATCCTCTTACCATCAGTAGTAAGAATTGGTTTGGCTCAGGATCACAAGTCAGCCCTAGCCTTTTGCATGACACAGGTGACATGTACATGTGTCACCAGGCTTAGGGGAAGAGAGGGGAGCTTGAACTATATCAGAAGGGAACTACCCTGACAATTCCTTAGGGAAGGACAAAGTATCACCTGTGCAATGGTTAATTAAAAAGCTAAGGAGGATTTACCCTAATGCACTTGTTTTCTTTCCCTGCACAGGTGTAACTCATGCCATGGGAGGCAGAGGAGGCCTGAACAGAGGAAACATTAGTTAAATGAAATGTAAAGTACTTCCAGCTGTGTATACAAAGTGCCAGTTTGCTTGTGGTTGCTTAGTGTAATGAAGCCAGAGCTTAAAGCAGCATTTCATACTTAGAGTTGTGTGCACACATTTCAATGTCTTTTATTAATAAAATTAGAAAAAACGTTGACAGTCAAATGGCATCTTGTTTTAAACTCCTCTGCTGCACATCACTTGCTGGGACAGTTGTACCAGTCTTTGGATACAGTCTTTCCTGTGAGAGCAGTAACAGGTCGTGCTATTCTTTTGCCAATATCCAAACTGTAGTACCGATCTGAAAGGAAGAGAGGTCAGGATTAAATGACAGAAACTACATTTAATACATGGGAAGAATTCACAAATTCAAGCCTGCATCTTAATGTCACTTAGGCCTGAATAACAGATTTTCCATTCCATGTGCATAGAGGGAGCTGAGAGGCTCCAACAATAAATTTCTGTCCTCAGCTTTATTTTTCAGGTGTCCTTGGTTGCAGTAAGGTTTATAGCACTGCTAATAATTAAATCTATCCCAAGAGTAGGACCAGTGAAGAATGTTCTTGTATTGCTAAAACACAGAAATTAGTCTTAAGAATTTGGAAGTCAAACTACATCCACAACAATCCTGCACTCACTACAGAAGTGGGAAATCCATGGTCCCTGAGTGTGAATGGGCCTGTGAGGTTGATTCCTCCAGGTGAGGAATTGGATTGTACTGACAGGAACTTTAATAGCCTGTATTTGGGTATGGCTTCTTGTTAGAGCTTTTTTTTTTTTT